>JAOUQT010304738.1:0-15632 GCA_025769995.1 Xyliphius kryptos | reverse complement strand
CACCCAGGGCCATGATCCTCCTCACCACAATTGTAGCAGATGCTGTTACTTCTGCAAGTCATAGCTCCGTGTCCATATTTCTGACATTTAAAACATCTTAAAGGGTTAGGAATATACGGATCAACTGGGGTTTTCAGGTAACCGATGTTGATTTTTTCCGGTGGAGTTGGTCGGTTGAAAGTAATGATGTACGTATTAGTTCTAATAGTCTGTCCTTGTCGTTTGATGATAACCCGCTTGACTTTAGTGATTCCCTGGCTTTCAAGCTCGGCCTCAATTTCTGCTTCTTCAATCCCCTCAAGTTCTCTAGTGCGAATTACACCCCTGCTACTGTTCAAGAAGGGATGCATTTGTGTTTTACATTTAACACCAACAAATTCAGAGACACGGAGTAAATTCTCAACTTGGAGTTTTTTGTCACATTCAACCAAGATTTGGCCTGATCTCAACTTCCTAACATTTCTCACTGTACCAGCAATACCTTGTATGGCCTTGTGTATCGCAAAAGGTGACAGTTTGGACACAGGGCATTCTGGTGTGGTTGATTCGAGGAGGACAAACCGTTGCCAATTATCAATGTTTGTACGACTTGCAACACTATTATCAAGGGACTTATCCAGATCTATAAATTTCCGTTTAACTGTATTTTTATCCATGTTGAAAAAACAATTTGTTTCATCGTTCCTACTCCCCACCCACCTCGGAGCCCAACAGGGGGGTGCTTAATGCCGCGGAATTCCAGCAGCTATGCACCAGGGCTATAGGAACGGTATACTCAGGCAGGCATTTGATGTTCTAAAGCTACCCAATTGACCCTCGGCCAGCGCCTTCTAGAGAAACTCCAGGGCAAGTCCTGACCAGCCGATTGATTGGAGCGAGCCACTCCAACCTCCCGTCTAGGCGAAGTCGGGGCCAAAGTGTTGTGTTGGAGAGAAAGCAGCCGCAGCCACCATTCTCCTCAAACACCAGGATCCCTTCCTCCGCCAACACGGGTCGCACCTCACGGCGAACAAGGCGCCCCTTTGCTCGCCTCTTACGAGCAGCCTGGGGAACAGCTGAGGACCTATTCTACCCCGGATCCCCACGGGAGGACCACTCTTTGTCTGACCTGTCACCTAGGACCAATTTGCCTTGGGAGACCCTACCAGGGGCATTTGCCCCCGACAACATAGCTCCTAGGATCATTCAAGCACGCAAACCCCTCCACCACGATAAGGTGGTGATCCAAGGAGAGGAGATAAGACTGGCATGAGAAGCGCTTAGGACTGGTAGGAACAGAGTACCTCAGCGAGTAACTATGGTTAGAGAAGATATATATGTGATAGCGGAAATTAAGCACAGGTATAATCAATACTCCGGTGATGAGGCGCGTGTTCCGCTGGCTCGTCGGTGTTCGTTACAGAAAATAATCAAAATATGAAATTAAAAAAATATATAAAAACAGAAGGCAAAGCTTTTAATTAATGACACTGGCCAATCATCCACCCTTGGGATTCAAACCTAGGGTGCAATGCATTGTAACTACTGCTTTTAAAAGGTTTCAGGGTTTTACTCTATGTAAATTAAGACAATATATCTTTAATAATTATACTTTTTGTGATATTTTTGTTTGATGTGTGCCTTGTGATTTTTGTAATGTTAAATATGTCTTGACTCAAAAAGGCTGGAAAACACTGATTGTAATTTAAGACTTTAGCCACTTTTGTATTACAACTGTAGGATTTTACTCTCATGAAAATCTCAGTGGCTTAATGAAGCCTTCCTTGAATGCTGAATATAAAAGGTTTCCACTGATAATAGAGCTGAAATTTGCTTCCTGAATTAAAACACTTTACTCTCCAGTTGAATTTTTTAGATCATGGAATTCAATCAGGTCTCATGAATATTTAAAAGTAAAGCATCTTGTCATTTATTAAGCAAATGAAATTTTCATCAAATTATGTTAAACATCACTCATGAGAACCTTATAAAGTCCAGTTTCCTCTTAAAAGCTTATTATTTAGCTCATGTGGCTTTGTAGATTGCCGCCATGGGCATCACCTGGGCTCATATATTTTCCCCGTCCCATGTACTAATCTGTAGGGATAAGCCGGATACTCGTTTCATATGAGTATTCGGTACGGATACAGCATTTTTTATGAGTACGAGCATGAACTGAGTAAAACTCGTCAACATCCGTGCTCGTGCAGAAGAAAAATCTGTTTTCACGATCTGTGATTGGCCCTCCGGCTCTGGCGGAGCTGTGCCTGTCTCACTCTCGACTTGCACACACACACATCCGACTGATCTCATATTGCTCTCTTTAATCAGTACTCCTTAGGTTTTTTCAGCTCGCCTCTGTTTTGGTTGGCATGACAGTTACTTGGGGAACTTTTTGTGTTACATACGTGGGTGCATTTGACAAGACAGAGCTGAAATCCGCTCGTGTGGCATCGGTCACTTCCTGGCTGGTGTTTGGAGTTTGGCTGGTGGTGAAAGTAAGTTGGAACACGGTGCTTACTTTTATGATCAAAAATATTAAATTGAATCTTAAATTTGAGGCTGTTCCTGTAAATAGTTTTAAAATAAACAACACATACAGCAACTTCTCATCAATCCATATCAATTTCTGACTTAAAATAAATTCACTTCATGTTGAAAAACAATAACTTTTGGGTAATTTAGATGTTAGAACAGATACAGATAGCGCTGTACTCGCTCATCCCTAATTAACACCCTATATAAGGTGTGCCTAATTATTAGGCATTTTCCCTACCTTCACCAAAATGGGTCAGAAGAGAGATTTGACAGACTAGTAAAGACAAGTAAAAATTGTGAGATGTCTTGCAGAGGGATGCTGCAGTCTTGAAATTGCCACATTTCTGAAGCCTGATCAAACAATCAAATATTTCATGGCAAATAGCCAACAGGGTCGCAAGAAGTATGTTGAAAAAAAAAGTGCAAAATAACTGCGGAAACTAACAAAATAACCGGAAAATCAAGCATGAAGCTGTCTAGATGCCATTTGCCACCAGTTTTGCCATATTTCAAAGCTGAAACTTCACTGGAATATCAAAAAGCACAAGGTGCTCGATACTCAGGGACACACAGATACAGAGAACCACAGAGAACCAAACGACACGCGAATGCTACAACATAAAAATGACATTCACCGACAGGGATGAGATGGAAGAGGCGAGCATAAATAGCAAAAGGGTCCCTGTCACATGACAAAAGTAAACCAATGCAAGAAAGGGAGAGGTAATTAACTTAATAAAACAAAAATGGAAGTTAATTAACTAAACAAGGATGAAACACAGGGAAGAAGCGCCGCGCGCTTTTTACATATCGCTCCCCTTTTTCAAAAGCGTCCAACGCAGGGGGGCGCAATAACGGGCAGGAGGCGGGCGAAAACAGATACCCTCCTCTCCGGTGGGCGCTGAGGAGGGCGGCCACGGGTTCGCCGTCCCTCGGGTGGGCGCCGAGGCGGACGGCACAAAGTTCTTCGCTCCTCGGGTGGACGCAGAGGCGGGCGACACACAGTTCTTTGCCCCTCAGGTGGACGCCGAGGCGGGCGACACACAGTTCTTTGCCTTTCCCGGCGGGCTCGCGGCGGCGAGGCGGGAGTCCAGCGGGCAAGCGGCGGCGCGGGAATTTAGAGCGATTCACGTGCACGAATCAGTTCACAAACCGACTCACACACGCGAATCAATCCACCCTCTGATCCAGGGAACTCGATCGGGCTGCGCCATGCGTCGGGGGAAAGCCCAACCGAGCGGCGCGCCTGCGCCGGGACCTATTCTTCGGCGGTGCGGGAGGTGACGGCCGCTTAATAGCGCACCGGGTTAGATCGGGAATCAACTCGGGCGAATTGAGGAGGGTAGACCGAGGGAAGATGTGATCGCTGAGATAGAAGGCGAGAAAATCATTGTCGGAAGAATAATCTTCCTCTCACATTCCACCTCCCGGCGATCCACAATCTCCTCGTTCCACCACCATGGGGCTGCCATTTAAACCCCGCCAAACAAAAACGAACGCGCAAGGGGAAACTAAAGAAAAAGACAGCTCACCTGGCAAAGACTGCTCCAAATTTAGAGGTCTGTGAATCTGTAACGAACGGAAAGGAGCAGGTTGCCAGGTAAGGGTAAATATGGTAATTTACAGAGAACACAGAGAACCAAACGACACGCGAACGCTATGTAATGTTAAATATGATTTTTGTGATTTGCATATGTAGCACTTCCAATTGTTAAACATTAAGTTCCATAAGCCTGTGTAACTATTTACTGCCTTCTGTCTCCCTACACTGCAAAAAATAATATTTTAACAAGCAAGAAAATCTTGAAAATCAATAGTATGTCTTGTTTTTGTCCTTTTACAAATAAATGGCTTGACTAGATTTTTATGTGCAAGATTAATATTCTGGTTTTTAAAAAACGTGTCTAAGATTGTCTTATCAAGATTTATTTTCTAATTAAAAGGAATTGCTAAAATGAAATGAGAAATATATTTCATTATAGCTGAAAGATTTGAGGCTCTCCGTAATAAAATAAGAAATTCAAGACAACGTTACTTAATTTAAGAATATACTATCCTTAAAACTTAAATACAAGACTTATTTTACATATTGTTTAATGAAAGTGATGACACTGCAAAGTATTTTATTTGCAACTGTGGGATAGTGCTTTGCTTTAATATTTTTCTATAACAGAGCAAATGCAGCAGTGTAAAATCATTCTGAAGAACATTTTTAAATATATAAGCTGATTAGAAACACTGACTGGACATACAATTCAATACACTGCCATACATCAGCATGCTTTGTACAAAAGCACGTCACAGTTTACAGACATTCTTGAAGTAATAAACAACTTCACAAAGCAAAGAACACAATAAAACATGAGAATTACCCTATTTCAAAACTTCACTCGTTCCCTCTACCCATTTTTTTCTCAGAACAGCTAAACCTTGTGGTCTGACTAGCAGTCAGTTCTGCATCTGTGTATGCCAATTACATCACCAAGATAGTATTTCAGAGGAATGTAAGTGTGGTCTTTAAAACTAATGGAATAATAAGATGTGTAGTCAACAATCTTATCTGCATCGACTAACTCAGTAGCTTGAGCAAGATTTGGTACTTTAATTTCATAGCAAAGAAAATCAGGATTGAAAGCTACAGTGTCATACACTTGACATTCAAAGCAATACAATGAAGAATTCGCAATTATTATGTCTTTTATAAGTCCAAATACAGGGAAACCTTCAACTTCATTGATTATAATTACTGACTTCTGGCAGATATACTTATTGCCATTTAGCTCAAGCCATTTTACAGACACCATATGGTTCACCTTTTCTACACCCATAAAATCTCTCAGTTTACCCTGTACATATTGTGCATTTGTCACATCAGACACTGGTCCCATTGTCATCGCTTTTGAAAAAATTGGATGTTCCATGCTGCTGACATTTTGACAGCATTCATACATTTGGTTGTGCTTTACCAAAGACTTGCATACATTCTTGAAATTTAATTTTGAAGACCACTGTTTAAAAAAGCAATGCTTGGATTCAAATCTCATGCACATATGTCTTACCATTGGACCTAAAGCTTTAATCTGTGCTGGAATGTGCACCAGATAATGCTGCTTTGGTGTTATATTCTTGTCAGGAAACAATTGCTTCATGTTGACTAAGTGTTGCTTGACAAGTGATTTGAGGTTTGATATGGTTGCCAGAGAAATTACTGGTGCAAACAATATTTGTACTATCTGTATTAATTCATTAAGGGCTTGAATATGTGCATTTCTTTCACAACTGTCCAATACAAATGGTAAAATCTTGAGGAGGACAAGCATTTGACCAGAAGATTGCTTTAATTTGTTGTCATTTGATGACAGTGTTGTTACAGTTATAGGACATGGCTTGTCTCTGACATCAACTGAGTATGGGTATCCTAGTACAGCACTATTGAATAAGTCTAGATCTAGCTGTCCTGACAGCACCAAATGTTTCAACACACTTTTTATTTCTAGTGGTGCTACCCCCTCTTGTATTACATGCATGATATCTTGCGGAGTTTGCTTAATTAAATCAAATGATGGAAAATCGATTAATTTGCTTTTCCTGTTAATTCCGTATGTGGTTTTCAAACTGTTTCTTAAAAAATCAGTAGAAGCCCTCTCAATTTCATTACACTGTCTGATGTGCCTACCTAATGTCCGTTGAACAAAGCTGTCCTCATCAAAGTAACGCTGCATGTCTTCAAAACTGCACTCACAGTGTCTGCATTTACAGAATGAAAATCCAACTCCCTCTTTAAACCCGGTTACCTCATGCTGAGCCAAAGTGTCACCGCAAAAAGAGACTAATGCTCCAAATATAATTCTCTCACCTGCCACTGTTTTGATTTTCACACCATTGTACAACAATTTCAGATCTTCCTGTATTCTATTCAGTATCACATCAACACTACACTGAGCAAGATCAGTTGCTTTTGCAATAGCAAGTAGACGGATAGCAGCCAGTTTAGACCTATATTTAGGATTTATATTCCCTAAAGTATAGTACATCATTAGAAGTTTGTTTTTTGAGGCATGTGACCCTAGAGGATTACACAGTTCTATTTCATCAGTATACAGTATCAGCTGTAAGGCATTGGGTTTAACAGAGAACAATGGGTGTGATTTCAAAATATCACCATCAATAATGTCCTTGAAAAATTCAGCCTGGCATGTCTCTACACCTTTGTCAAACATAGATAAAACCAGAGGATGTGAAAGCAACTGTGCCAAACTTTTGATCAAAGGTATGTAGTAAATGCACTGAGATCTAATAGCAAGACCACGAGAGGGTCCTATTCCTTTATAGCATGCAGACTGGGCAATCTCAATTTCTTGTGCCTCAACTACGTCAAACAACTCCTTGACAGTTGAGTCTTGCATATATGTAGTGGACACTCTGGCAAATGGGTCTTCAAAATGATCAAAAATGTCCATTGACTCACTAAGCAGCTGATCTGTAACTTCTGAATGCCTCTGAAATACCAGGGCCATTTGTTTCTTCAAACTGTCCAGCAATGAAGCTTGGTAGTGCTGTACTCCAGCTACAATGTCATTGACTGCGGGGGGAGTTATTAAAAGTTATTAATACATTGCCGCATTATTCATTAACAGGATCTGACATTATTCTAGTTGTGCATCTGTATCTGCATAGAATTTAACCATTTTGTTGCTTTTATGTAATGCTTGACATTATATACCCAATGTAATTTAGATAGATCAGAAAATAGTATGGTTGAGAGCTTTCAATCAAATACCAAACATAAATTTAATAAATGTGACACATTTTCATGCATATTATTGTATAATTATAGCACATTAACTGATGAGCCAGTGGCAGTGTATATATTGAAAAAAAATCCAATTTTAGGTGTTATTGTCCTCTTCCAATATTATCTCTTACCTGTGATAAACGATGTTTCTCTTTAGCAGAAAGCACAAAGGCTGTGGCCTGTTTCCTCAGTACATTCACATCAGGCTCTTTATGTATAGCAATTTCTTGCAGCTAGAGATAAAATAAAGCATCTCATCTTTAATATTTTATGAATAACACATCAGATTTATTTGATATTAGCATCTTAATCATTACATGAGTACACAGGTGGGATTTAAATATATGTTGAATAAGGCAGATAAATTCCTTCCACCCTATGTCTAACCCCCCACCACCCCCACGAGCCCTAGTTGGGTCTGACGATGAATGACACATTAAACCCATTTTACTTTAACCAAGAAACATAAATATTTAAATAGCAGTAATTAAACTATGTTAAGCGCGTTACATGTCAAATAAAGTGAAGTAACAGTTACTACTTAAAACAACTAGTCGATTCCAAGCATGTAAACTGTCATTTGTCGAGTCGACACCGAGTCACTGGAGAATCGACTCGATAGGAGCACTGAGACCGACAATTGAAACTTGCAGGCGAAGGGAGTTATTCATTTCTGCACAAGTATTACGTCAGATTTTATTGCTGGTAAGTTAAACTCACCTGGGTGGATTCACGTAGTGCTGTATCCAGTTCCGTCTGAGTTGTAAGAGCTGCACCTTCAGACGGGGCGCTACTCGAAACTGAAGCGGCGTGACCTCGGGCATTTTCGGCGTTCGAGCAGCCAGCATCACGAACAACGCGGTCTGCCATTCTTGTAGCGGATTCGCGTGCTTCAAGTGCTGACTGAATGCTAGGTACATCAAAATTTTCAAAATACCTTTCTCTATGTTGCATTCCAACCTCTCTAGAGGTACACATCCCTACATTGTCCTCAGTGGCTTTATGTGCCGTTCTATTTCCACTTGGCCTCATACATTTGCGGCTGAGAAGATGCGAGGCATGGTTTCGTTTGACGTGGTAGTAAAAAGAGTTATACACTCTGTATTCCTGAGTGCAACCATCAATGCCACAGATGACACGAAAATTTGGACTACGGCTATGTACACTATGTATGTGGTTCAGCAATGCTCTTAATGTCACTGCCACAAAAAGGCAACAGATAAAGCAACGCCAAATCATCGTACTTCTTAGACACCCTTCGGCCCTACAGCAGCCCGCCAAATGTAGCGGCGGAAGGTTACATAAGTAGGAAAGGGTGGTACGTTGTGAACCATTTAAAGTAAATGATGCTTGAAATACATACAACACTAAATTAAAGTATTTTGTTTGTAAGACAATTGTAAATGTCTTATATTTTAAAGTTTGCTCGTAAATTGAAATATTTTAGCAGGGAAATGCATTCAACTTCAGTAACGTTAACTAGCCTCGCCCAGTTAGTTAGTTGACTTAGCTAATTAGCTACGTTAGCTAATGTGTTTTTGTGATTCCGCTAGCTAGCTAACTACACGAAACCTATTAAGTGTCGTTGTAAGCTTGCAGAGCTATCTAGCTGGCTACACTAAGATCTGACTTTTGCTAGGACGCCCTTGGATACATTAACCATCTGAATCTTCATAAGTGAAATATGGAAAATCTGGATGCAATTTCAACAGCTACATTACAAGGTAAATCTGTTTAAGTTAACATTCATGTGCTGTGTTCTGTGCTATGATTATGTTGCATACTTTTTATATTCAAATTTGTGCAGGTGTGTATGTCATGTTTCACTGAAATGAGTATACTAATGCTTAGACTAACTTTTTTTTTGAATGATAATTAATTTGTCATATTAAATATAAATGCATTATATAGTATGTTTAAGTGATTTGTTATAAAAATATAATAATTATATTTGACCAAAAAGACAAATCATTTATTAGGTTTATACATGACTCTTTTACAGTGTAAGCCCATGTACAGATAAGATGGTAACTTCAAACCTATTTTTTATAAGTTTTTATCTTGTATAAGTTATAAAAATTCACAAATAATGTTATATTACTGATTGGTTTAAAAAAAACAACATATTATTGTTATTTTTAGCTGCAAACGTCAGCGAAGCCTTGTTGCAAACCCTATCCCGTGAAGATATCCGTGATCTTTTTCCTGGACCTGAAGATTTTCTCAGGAGAAAAGCCATATGGAACTTGTTTCACAAGGAACAGGAGGTACACAGTTTAGTCAGTTTTAACAAATGATTATAAAAATATAATAATTACAATAAATAATCTGCTTTTAATTGCTTAATCGCTGTATGATGTGAAATTTAAAGTTTTTGTAGTTGAACATTTCTGTAGTTTGAAAAACATTTTTAAAAGTTAGACACATGATTACCTGCTTAGTAATGCTGCTAATGATTTAGTTTTTGAATTGTAATATATTTACGTTATACCAATGTTCTTTACAAGGGGCAGCAAGCAGCATCCCCTAATCAAGAGAATGATTCGAATGGCAGAGGGTTGGTCACTTTACAAGTCAATCCCTGCGTTCCTGAAACTCCCACACCTCCCCGACATGTGCAAGAGCCATTGGACCCTCCAAGAACCCTGCAGCTACCCAATCCTGAGTATGTTGTGTATACTGACAGTGAGCTCGAACTTTTTAGAAAGCAGTATTTTGAAATGCAGCGTGTTGGCCAAGAAGGTGGATGCACTCTTTCAAAAGAACTCCGCTGCCGATTAGTGAGGAACACAATGACCAACATGGTGTCCATCATCAGAGCAACTACCACAGACTTTTTGTATCCATCGCAAAATGATGTTCAGGCTATGGCAAAGCGGCTTGTGGAGTACTATCCAATGCTTCGCGATAACTCTGTGAACTGCAGACACACTTGGGTAAGTGTCACATAAGCCGGTTTTAAGTTTCTGTGACTGGAACAATTTTAGAATAAAGTATACATTTAATTTAGTGTTATTACTTCTGTTGTAGTGGAACTTGCCTTCAGGTTACCTAAATAGTTTATTTATAGTTTATTGTTTTTGTAGTTAGGATCTAAAATATGTTTAGATTATCTTTTACGTACAGGAAATGCTTTATAAGCAATTAATGAAAAGACTCCACAACATAAAGACACCAAAAAAGCGACAGGGACCTACACCACAAAGACAGAGGAAAGGAAGACGGCTGGATTTGGAATGTTCTGATGGTGGTTCAAGCACATCCATCTCAGAGTCACCAGGAAGCACTGCATCAACTATAATCTTGGACAGAACAAGAAGCAGTGAATCGTCTTTGGATGGCCAGAATTCACCTGTTGGTAAGTGGAATATATATATATATATATATATATTATTGAAAATATTTGGGGGGAAAAAAACTGACTCCTTTGCTTTTAAAAAGAAGAAATTGTTGACCAGAGAGGAGAAACTGCTAAAGATGTGGTCCATTCTGGCGCTGATAGTCAGCAAAGTCAAGCAAGACATTACCGTACTCTGCAAGAGATGTTTAAAAAGCCAAAACCTAACAAGGAGGCAGTATCTCAGCTGCTTGACCTTGAGTTTGAAGCTCGTAGAGCCTTCATCAATTCTGACACTTTGAGAGACCAGGACAGGCCGACTAACATACTGAAAGCATACCCCTGTTTTAAAGAAATGGATCATGTAAGTAAATGTATTAATTTCATTTATGCCTTTAACTAGAACATGAACATGTTGAAAGTGTTAAATCTTTCGAAGTGGTAAATCGTTTTGGATTTTTTAAATATTTTGGACCAGGTAATGGACGAACTTCACCGGATCCTTGACAGGTCCAACCCCGACTTTATTTCCGATCTGAAGACCCGCTGGGAGAGCTTTTATGGAAAAGCTCAGTTCTATGGGGTTTTTAAAAAGGTTTTGAGGCCACCAACAACACAGGACAAAGGTTGGAAACTTTTCAGTAAACACTTGAATACTGCTTATACATAAGCTTATGGGGCTGCAAAGCTTTATGTTAAGTGTTGTGCTACTTCAGAACATTTTGGGGAACCTCTTCCCTAGACTTGAGCGTGTTTTAAAATAAAATGTGTGAATATTAAGGTATAAATTTATTAGTACATATTACACACAATATGATCCCATTGATCCAAAATATCACAATGGTTTAAATATAAATAATTAATAATCTACTTGTATCTAAAACAGTGACACACTTAATAGCCATGATGAAGGCTCTGCCTGAGATGTTCCCATCACCTGTGGCCCTACCTAAAAAGTTGGGACATGCAAGTGAGGCGATGGTGCATGTTCTTGAGGTAAGAAATGTATAAAAAGTGTTTTAGGCCCCCTATGCAAAATGTATATGAATTTTAAGACAGTTGATATTGAGCTAGGGAATCATTTTGGCATGCATTTTTGCTTTTGGTATGCTATTGATATAATAAGTTGTCTTGCCTGATTAGTAAATTGAACCGTAGTCTTTTTTATAGAGGGCCAATGTTGTGTCCACTATTATGTGTAATGGTGATTTTTTTGATTGTAAACTTTATGATAAACTTTAAAAAAATTAATAAAAGTACATTTAGATTAAACTTTGATTTAAATGGATTCTCTTTGTTACAGCCCACAGAAAACCCAAACAGCTACCTTCAGAGGAGACCGATTTTCAGTCCAGTTCTCATCATTTGCGATAGCAACTGCATGCTGGCCATTGGGTCTACACCTGTGACAACTTTTCCAAAAGAAAACATTGACTCAGGTGTGCTCTATCTTTTAGCATACTATTACACATTTCATCTGACCTATCCAAAGTGCATCGCAACACTCCTGTCAATACTTCAGACAGAAGTTCTGCAAGATGCCATTCATGATCGGGATGCAACTTTATCCTACAAAAAAGTTTTGTCAGAGTGGAAAAAGTTCATTGGGGAGTAATGAAAAGTGCCCTATGTCCATGTAGCATTTGCCATTATTTTTATTGGTAAGGGTGTAACACATACCACATTCACATTGTTGCTGTTCATTTGGAAAAAGTGAGTGGTATGGGCATGACTGTTTACAATGTTTAGGCCTGATTGTTTACTTAAATAATTAAGCTGGCTTAGTAAATTGCTAAATCAATTATTTATGTAAACAAAGTTGAATAAAAAGTTAAAATAACAGAGCTATTGTTTAAGTATTAGAGCTGGTGATTTACATTTGTTTGTTTAAATAATAGAGCTGATTACTGCATAAAGCTTCCTTCAGAACCAAAATGTATGTTTGTCAAAAGAGTAATGTACCATTTATGTTTCAAGAACAGATTGAGTTATCACCAGTATGCCTGCTGCATACTTGCCCTTAAAGGTATGCTATGTAGCCTTATTGGAACATAATACATATTCATGTCTTTGGAGTTAATAAAAAAGGTTGAACCATATTGTAGGTAGTTGTTTTCACTTTTCCTCATGTTAAGTACAATGTTATCTTATTTATATCTTATAATAACAATTATAGTCTTAATTTAAAAAGACTTTAAAGTATTTTTTTATTTATTTAAACGCTATATTGAGTTTAAAGGACTTAAAAGATTCTAATTTTAAGATTTATTTTACCAAATTAGGTTTTATGAAAATGCTTAAAACAAGATTAATATGCTAGTTTTAACATTATAAGGATCATTTTTATTTTGTTTGTTCAAGACAGTCTTGCTTAAATCTAGTCATAATGTCTTATTTGTATTTATTTTCACTGTTTTTTTGAGAATACAAGATAATTTACAGTGAAAGATTTTTTTTCTTGTTTCAAGAAGTCTTAACAAGCTACATTTTCTCACTATAATGGCAGATAATTTTGCTTAATTCAAGAATAATTTTTCTTGTTTTTTTTTTTCTGATTTTACGACACATATTTTTTGCAGTGTGTCTTCTGAATGAACCGTGGTATCTACTTCTGCAGTTAACCAAACTCCTAATTCGGTCAATCTAACCCTTACCAGCTGCTTTATTTCATTCTTCACCATTTGCCTATACTAACCCCAAAATGCATAGCAATTTCCAGAAGGTCATCTTTCCTACATCCCTCCAACTGTTCTGCAGTAGGAGCCCTAATAAATTGTGCAAGAATAAATGCACTAGTAGCCATGATCCAACAAATCCAGCAAAACCTACCACAAACAAAACAAACCAACTCCACAATTTCTAATCCTCTCACCCTCAGGAAAAGAGAAAAGGGAGGGGGAAAAAATAATAATAGAGCGGGTTTTTCTTAACACAACTAGGGGAAAGAGAGAAAAATAGTTTTGCTTCGGACGAGCCCCAAATAAATGTTACGACCCAGTCTTAAGAGGAGAGCCGTGACATTTTAAGAAGGTGGTACTAAAACTTTAGGACGGTTGTGAACTGCCTAAATGGGTAAATGACCACAGCGGATTCAAAGAGGATACCAGTAAGTAAATGTATTTACATAAAGTACAAAATGAAAAGAAATTATACAATTCCGAATCTACTACTAATAATACCGACACAAGTTACAGTTACACAACATACACCTGATTGCTAACACCACAAATGAACGCTAACATCACAAACGCTCACTAACACCGCGTACACACACAAGCCCACAGGTCTCATGAATGCTGAGCTGTCAAAAGCCCCTGGTAGAGTCGCCGGTGACGTCTCTTCAAGGCAAAGCCCCGCCTCAGTTGGTAAATGTCCCATAGCGATTGGGCAGACGTTCACGATAGGTCGACGATGGATTGGTCCCTCAGAGTCCCGCCTACTGACGAAACAGCAATTGATTGGGTCGTTCCCAAAACAAAAACCACGAACAGACACATCGCTTAATCGCTGCTCAACCAGACAGCGTTTCGTAAAGACTTTCAATAGGGACCAGCTTTACTTAACTTTGTTTGTTCTCTTTTCTCAGATTACCATGGCATTTTTAACACCTGCAAGACTGAAGGTGATTCTAGGAGCAAACAACACTGAAAAACTGACTCTTCCAAATGGCATACCAGTCTTTCTGGATGAACATCTCCGCAAGGTAAAGGATTCCTTTGGTTTAAAGTCCAACACCCGATTGCAATACATGGACAAAGAGTTTGGTAACGAGTTCTTTAATCTCAGTTCAACTTCAGTCTGTGTCTGTGAACTTACTTAATTGTAAGGGTAGTTCTGCATTTAAAAAATAAAAAAATGCAGGATGAGCTGAAACCAACTTGTATCCACATTTTCAAATACAAGAAAGTATGTAAAAAAAGAGAGACTTGAACTTTTGACAGTAATCAAAAGGAGGATCAATGACAGGGTTGTTACAGAAAAAAGCATCATGAGGTTGTGAATGAAGAACCTGACATAGAGGATTTCCAGGAGAGATGGCCTGCACTTGTTTCATCAGAAAGAGATGGTAATATAGATTTAAGTTAGATTTAGACAAAAGTTAGATTGTAGGAATTATTGGTTAATATTTACTTCAAATCAATTTGGATGCACATTTTAAAATGTTTTTCAGATTAATGCAGAGTTCCAGAGGCTCGTGGCTCTTCCCCTTGGGCAGACTTCCATGGCCCAGTTAGACCGACATTCAAGTCAGCTGATCAAAGTCATCAAGGTCAAAGGAGGAACAACACGCGCAAGACTGGCTGCATCATGAAAACCTATGATGAGGTATGTTTGGAAATGGATTTAGACCCATTGGGCATGCATGGCCTATTATGGCATCCAGTTGTCTTCACTTCTGATTAGCCAAAATACATTTACAGAATGCACAACGGATTGGGTTCATCAGGGTTCTACAAAGATGATCCAAAGTGGAATTTCACGAAACTGGATGGGTTTAACGTGCAAGACCTGAGACTACTAGAGGAAATAAACTTGATTTGTTTGAACCTGAATGTAGAGATAAAACCGAGGGATGATTCATGAAAATGCACATGTTTAAAAGCTCACCCATATTTAAATATATACTGAAGTTTTACACAAAACTCTTAAGGCTGTTTTTGTGCCGTATTTGTAGCGTTTTGGCACTTAGCATCGGAATAAGGGACTAAAGAATGTGAGCCACGCCGATCGCCTGTATTAAAACAAACACATAAAACTGACTAAAACAACACTGTTACAATATTTAACCTGTGGATTGGTTACATGTTCAAAATTATAAGGGTTTTAGCTTTTAAATTGTGTTTGTGATGACTGTAAAAAAATAAAAATTCGGCGATGGGTGTCATGGAAATTTGTGACCAAGGCTTCAGAGTCAGAAGTCAGAGTGAAATAACAACATATTTATTCAGAGAGATCGTCAACTCTGCAGAATTGAGAATCCAC
>JAOUQT010304737.1:0-26806 GCA_025769995.1 Xyliphius kryptos | reverse complement strand
ACTGAAGTTGGATCAGCCTGTCATTTGATTTTCCACTTTGATTTTGAGTAGGATTCCAAATCCAGACCTCAATGGGATGATAATTTTGATTTACATTTTGATCATATTTATGTTATTTTGTTCTATCTATTCCACTATCTACAATATCTACTTTATTTATTGAGAGCTAGCATGTTATTTTAGTGTTCCCTTTTTTTTCGAGCAGTATATATGCAGCATAATGGGAAATGAAATTAAATCACTGTTGTACTACCTTTATTGACCACGGTGCGTCACATTAATTTAATATTAAACTAATAGTATTAACAAACTGGAATAAAAAATACACACATTATTGACACATCACCGGGGCTTACACTGCAGGGGTTTCCAAAATAGTCGACCAATATGTATAAAGCATAAGTTCTAATATGTTTAATTGGATTAATGGCTGCTTTTTTTTTTTAGCCTTTGTGTGAAATATGTTAAAGCATTTAAAGGGAACATTTCCTTAGTTACTCTCTAACTGTATTTGGTTACACCTTCTATTGTTTTTCCCCTATTCGTCAAATTGTGGCTAATCAATCATTGTTATCGTTGGTATTATACTCAACATGTGTTTAAAGTAGCTGATAATTTTGTTACTGTGCGTTTATCGGACATTAGTGCAGGTGCATTCGGTTTGGTCTTCCAAAACCCTGCCATAAACAGATACATATAAATCTACTTTTATGCATGATTTACAGCTTTAAACGTTCTGGAGATACAGAATTTTAAATCTTATATCAAATGTAAAACGTCTGCAATTTCTTTATTTAAAAAGGAGGTTTAAGAGGTTTGTGGTCCATCAAGTACATTTCTTTCTTTATACTTTTATTTTAAAGAATCTAAATCTTTTGTTCACAATTTCATCCAATTGATGTTGGAAATGTTGAGCTTGAGTTGAATGTCTGAGTTTAATTTTCACTTGCTACACCCAGGCCTGATTACTGACAGACCTGAAGACTCAAGTCATTTGAACAGAATCGGTCAGACACTATGAAAGTCTATCATTCTGAGAAAGGTTTCAGAGACTCGAAGAACAATAATGAGTACTTTTATCCATAAATGTAAAATACATGGAACAGTGCTGGACCTTCCTAGGAATGGCCGACCTGCAAAATGTTTTCTTGGACCTCATAAACCACTCAAGGACGCCTAAAAGCAACCCAGAACATTCTCTAAAGCGCTTTCTGGTATTTCCTGTCTCTGTTATGGTCAGTGTTCAAGATTTTGAGAAATAAGAAAAAGAATAAAAACACTATAGAGTTACAAGATGAAAATTACTGCCGAGCAAAAAGAGCACAAAGTCCTGACTTTCAATTGCCAAGAAGCATTTTAATGATTGTCAAGCCTTTTGAAGTCTGAAAACAAAAAAGTATAACTTTCTGGAAAGTGTGGGTCCCATTACAGCTGGGACTGTTTCCCGTTACAAAAACAGACTTGTGTTCAACCAGCCAAAGCGAACTCCCAACACTCCATTACTCATCTCGCTCTATTGGCTTCCTGTAGCTGCTTGCATTCAGTACAATGTACTGACTCTAGCCTCTGGATCAGCCCCCACTTACCTTCAGTCCATCTTTACTAAATACACTCCGATTTGTTTACTATGCTCTAGTGATAAATGTCATATGGTGATTCCAACTCACTGAAGCGCCAATTCTCACTCCATTTCATTCACCACTGCTAAATAGTGGAACGACCTTCCCAACAACATCCGTAAGGCTGAGTTACTCAACATTTTCAAGAACCTTCTCAAAACACAACTCTTTCACAGACACTTGCTATAAATAAAAAATAAAATAAAAAAACAGCCAGATGGAGTAATGCGCAGGTTAGATGGTACTGCAGTTTTGCTGTTTTTTCATAAAACTACAGACATGTTGTTATCTCATTTGTAAGTCGCTTTGGATAACAGCGTCTGCTTAATGATTGAAAATGACTGTAAATGCAATTTTAGAGAAATGGCCTAATACTGATTTTGAAACATGGTGGTGGTAGTGTAATGGTCTGGGGCTGCTTCAGGACCTGGATAACTTGCTGTAATTAATGGAACCTTAAGTTTTGCCATTAGGACAGCAATCTGTATTACACCAGCAAGTCCCTCTCTTAATGAATAAAAAAGGAAAAAAGAGTTGTAATTTTGTATTATATATATATATATATATATATACATAAGTCAATAACAAATTACTAGTTTGACAAATGCCAAATATTCAAAGGAGGCTTTTAAAGAGAACTGGCACAAATACCTCTATTTAAATGGGATCAATCCAGTCCTGACTAACAGAATTATTAAATGTTGTTTAAGCATTACTGTAATCTTTATTCATTTTTTTTTTATTAGATAATTATGCAATTGCACAGTTGGTACTTCATGAAACGTGTGCTGGCAAAGCACTTTAATAAATGACTGATATATTTCTGAAATTGGCAGCATGCATTTTAGATATGCAAAGTGGTGCTCACTGATTACTTGGGGACAAGAGGATTAAAGCTGAGAGGTATAAACTTGGATTCAAACTACATTTCTTTCACATTTTTTCCAAAATAGATTTTTACTTTTAAGGTCTTTGAATTTTATTTTGAATTTTATTCTCATACAAATAAAATACCAAACAATTACATTCTATTAAGGCAACAGTAACATGACATTATGCATCTTTTAGGTGGTTTACAAAAAACGAAATTGAATTTCTGTCACAACAATACAAAAACATTTCAAAACATCGTTGTTTCTTCTGGATTTGTTCTGATCCTGATTTAACAACCCTAGCAAAATGCACATGATGGCATCTAAATTTGTACATACACACACAGTGGCAGTCCATCAGAGCTTTCAAAGCTTTTTCTAAAGGCCTTAAAATATCTGAATCACAGACTGATTTTAATAATATCTTTTCCATGAATACTTAATCAATAATTCTAAATGGGCTGTCCACATTCTTTCATAACATTTTACCCAGGTGCGCTGCTTCCAGACATGAAATTGTTAATAGCCAATTTAATCAATATTGGTTGCAAGGTAGGGCTTGGTGGTTAGCACATTTGCCTCTCGGCTTTCGGATGTGTTCTGCAAGACCAGCATTTTCTGAGAACAAGACACAAATTTCTGCATCTGATGCTCACCAAGAAACATTGCATTTATGACTTATGGGTTACCTAAATAAAATTAAAAAAAAGCTAATTATCTGGTTACCCAGCGGTGAGCACTGAAACGACATTATACTTATGGCAAAAATACAATTACATTTATTTTTTTGTTTATTAAAAAAAATAGAACAAGTTTGCATGAACACAAAATCTGGATTTGACAAAAGGCCTTTCCGTCTCCATAGCTGTACCAAAAAAACAAAAAAAATCCTGTTCCCTACAGGGTCTCTGTTGGTCAGGACCATCACAGAACAGGCATCATTTGGGTGGTGTGTTGTTTATTGTCAGTTCTGCAGTGATGCTGATGCGGTGAGGGGTTGCTGTAGTTTCATTTAAACACTTCAAGGACACTGCTGGGATAGGACTAATGCACCAAGCAAATAATACCTGATCATTAGAACAGAGTAAAAGGGACCAACACAGTATGTACAGTACACAGGATAACTACAGCTGTAGTTGTAGTACAACAAGTTCCATTGTAGTTTGCTACTTTAGTAAGTAAAACCAATAAATTGGACAATGTGTAGCAAAAAAGATTTAGACTTTCGACTGGAAATGTATGCCAAATAAATGTAAACCCCACTACATTTAATATTTATAAAATAATATTTATTGAATATTTTATTTCTTTTTTTAAGACCATACAAACTTTCAAATACATACTTTATATAGTGTCCAAGATATATAAATCTACTACAAAAGTTTTTTTTACAATGATATTTTTACATCAGCACACATTTTTTAATCATCTACATTGATTTTAATAAATTATCATGTACAATAATTCTCCAGAAGCACATTTAATACAAATCCTTAATTTTGCAGTTCCTGCAGGAAACACCAGGGTAACTTGTTTCCAGTCAGGGTTCTTGCAGCATTCATACAGAGGTAATAAATAACGAAATGTTAAAACGCCCCATAGTGTTCCTGAGAGCATTTGTTGTTGTTAATGGTGAAATGTCCAGAGTTTCAATAGTGTCCAATGAAATCCTCACTGATCTTTTTACAATCTGTGAAAAAAAAAACCTAAATTATATACTGCTGTAGAGTTACATTTTTTCCACATTTGTGGAAGAACTAAAAGATTACATACTTCCACAAAAGTGAGTGCACCCCTCACATTTCTGCAGATATTTAAGTATACCTTCTTGGAAAATATCTGCAGAAATGTGAGGGGTGTACTTACTTTTGTAATACACTGTATCTGACAGACGGCCAGAGTGTCATGCTTCAATGATTAACAGACTGTTACTCGATTACAATGTTAATTTTTCCAGCTGTTTTTTTTTGTTTTCTTTTTAGACTAATCCTTAAACTTGACAGAATGTTGTACTGACCATCTTAGGAAACTTCCATCACTAAGGATCTAAAAACTTTTGATGATTGAGCTTAATCAAATTGAACAACTGTTGCTGGAACACGTGGTATTAACAGGTCTAAACTGAGGGCTGTGGTATAAACTAAAGGGTGTGGTAGCTCAGTGGTTAGTGTTGCGCTAGCAATCTAAAGGTTGTGGGTTAAAATCCCAGGTCCGCTAAAGTAATAATGTGGGTCCTTGAGCAAGACCCTTAATCCTCATTGCTCCAGGAATTTTGTATGTAACCCCGTGTTCTGACCCCAACTAAAGTGTGATTTATTGTAAGTCCATTTGAATAAAAGCGTCTGCTAAATGACCAAATGTAAATCTTATATGTAAACTAATTATTTTTTAATAAAAGTGTTTAGTAAAACTTTTTATTAACCTGTTATTCATAATGCATAAAAGCTTAATACAGTATTCATAACCCTTATAACTTTTGTCATAAACCTTTGTTAATGTACATAGTTCATGATCATAGTCATCAATTGTTAAAACAATTTGACATAAGGCTTTATAATATTAGGCTTAAACTTTCGATTCTTTGAAAGTTTTTACTTAAACATTTTTACTTAAAATCTGTAAAGAGCTTTTATAAGTCTACTATGTAAAACTACTTATAATTTATAAGTCTACTATTAATTATGTACTATGTAAAAGAGGCAATTGACAACACTTTAATTAATACCTGTAAAGACAGCTTATACATGTTTATAAACAGTTATGAGCACTTGTAAAGTCATTTTCAAGAAAAACACTAATTAAACAAAAGTTATAAGGCTTTATGTCACTGATCTCTGTAATAATTTAATAAACAGTTAAAATATATATTTTATAATGCATTGTTCTTATAAGTGTACTTATGTACATCTATGTACATTAACAAAGGTTTATGATGAGTATTATAAGGCGTTATGAATACTACATAAAGCTTTATAAATGTGCTAATATCGCATTATGAATAGTTACTACCCATTGTTTTACGCCTTTCACTATTTAAATAAACAGAACTTAAAATTATTATCTATTTTAACAACTTTTTCGTTCTTTGGTGTTTTTATCTGGGTCTATGACCATGGCACCATTTTACCCAACCTGTCCTTTCTTAGGGCACATTTGGAAGATATTATCCACTCCACACCCAAAACCACCAACGGTAACCTGCAATTTTGGAGGTAAATTTATCCACCTGTTTAACCATGACAATTTCACCTTGTTTTGGTTATAAATTCTTCTTTTTAGTTCTTAATCTTTTATTAATACATTGCACGGTGTAATCTGTCTTAGTAGGGCACTGTGTGGACTTGTGAAAGTAAACGTAGGTTCTGAATTATGAACAATGAATTTTGCTAAGTTGTCACTCTTGGACTCATTGCTGAGTGCTGTGGATTTTATGAGGCAAATACTTCTGTAAGTGACTTTGACTAAGAGAGTCTGTTAAATGCTGTCCATGTAAGAAATGTAGTTTGCATTGGGTGTGGTAAAGTACACTGGGGTAAATGTAAATCCCACACCCATAATGGTATAGGCCTTTCCCACCACTGATTCAACACCTTTCACTTCAGACGTACACTTGAAAATCAGTTAATCATAGAGGTAAAGAAATACATTTACTCTCGCTAATTCTAAGTAAAATACAGGTTTTTACAGCAGTTAAACAAACAGAAGTTTAAATTAGTATCAGTCCAGGACTGGGTTCATTCATTTGCGCAGACTGAAAAAAAAACTTCCTATTTTACAATTAATTTATCAGCTTTTTGGATTTCTAATAATGGTGCCAGTGTTTACTTTAATTACAATAGATTGGAGGACTTGAGGAAATAATTTAAATAAACACTGTAATGCTCGGAAGTGGATCTCTATCTTTTTCTAGTTTATCTAGTTAAGAAAAACTGAAAAGTGTTTTTATATCACAAGCAATGTTTCCCCATTGACTCTCCTGACACTTTAGTTCGTATTATCATTATTATTATTATTATTATTATTAGGCTGCAATCTTGCTGTAAGGCTTAGCAGCACAGTTAATGCTCACTTACTAAGCCATTTTTTTAGTATTAATTGGAACTGATTTTCTTATACAGAATGGATTGACTAAAATAAACCTCTATAGAGAACCAATGAACTAACACTTCATAATGTATTTATTTTAACAATAGAATAAAAAGCAAAAGTAGCAAATGCCTTAATCTTTATGACTGACAAAACAGTTTGATTGACTCATGCTTAACAACAAGCACTATCTATTAATTGCCTTTGTCTTTCTACTTCTCCATATGTAAGTGTTTCGAATGTTGGAAAATCTTTGGTTGACACTTTAGATAAATCCGGTATTCATAATGCATTATTAACACATTCAATAAGCTTTATAAAGTATTCATAATGCTTTAAAATACTTGTCATAAGCATTTGTTAATGTCTAAAGCTGTACATTCATAAAGTGTAATAAGAACATGCCATAGGGCTTCATAATACAGTCACATAATGCATTATAAATTATATATTTTGACTGTACATGTAGCTTTTTATAGAAAGACATCAAGCCTTATACTGTGTGTGTTTAACTGGTGCTTTTTCTAAAAATGACTAAGTGTTCATAACTGTTTCTAAAAGCTTATAAGCTCTCTTTACAGGCATGAAGTAAAGTGTTGCCATTAATTGCATCTTTAAATAACTCATATATAAAATTACTTACTGCATACATAGTAGTACATAATGATTCATAAAAGCTTATAAATGCACTTCACTTTAAGTAAAGTGTAATCATCTTGTTTTAAGTAAGAAGAACCCAAAGAACCCAATGTATAAATTCATATTATAATACATTGTCACTTTGTGTTATAAAGCCTTATGTCAAATTGTCATAACAATTAATGACTTTGATTATGAACATATATGTACATTAACAAAGGATTATGGCTAATGTTGTATAACAATGTAAAGTGTTGTTATTATTTTCTAACATTTTAATTTGTTTTGCCCTTCTCTGTCACCATGGAATATAAATTAATTAAAAGTCTGAACATGCTGTATGTAGTGTTCAACACATACCTTTCATAAAGCTCTGTAGCTTCTCCTCATCATCTCTCAGGGTTCACCACATACTTTCCTGTTTTGTTGGGCTTTGGTTTAGGGCTTTGAGTTAGATCCTCCTGATGGAGAATTTACACAGAGTAGGACATTTCTTTAGAAAAATAAAAGGTTCAACCTAATTCCATTTTTAAATAAATTAAAAAGTGGTAATAAATAGTAAATTTTAGTAAAATAAAATTGACCTTTTCATTAAACACTAAAATTACACACTAGAATTACAGTACATTGGTAGCAGAACAGGTGTGCACCCATCCCAAGTGCACTGTTTTTGCAATAATATGTTTTGCCTGTTAAAATTTTTATGACTTTCACATGACTTGCATTAATTAAATGAGAAAAATATTGGGATGCACAAATTTTAGTTGTGTAAAATTCGGCGCCTAGCTATGCTTTTAGACACTTATTAAGCTCCAGTAGGATTGTGTGCTTTCATAGACATAAAAATACGATCCACTTCTGTTGCATTAACTTTACACTTTGTCGTACATCAAGACTCCCAGTATGTGTGACTTGGTTAAAAGTAAATAAAAATTCAAAAAAAAAAAATTTGTAAGATTTTGTTTTGGTTACCAAAGGATAGAGGCTCTTTTGAGGAGTTTGCGGGCTATAGGCTGGAACAGCTAGTGGTTCTCGGAATGTAGTTCTCATATAGGGCGTGTGTTCTACTGGTGGGAGAGTACGAACCTCCTCTTCATCCGGTGTGCACCATCTTATAAGCTAGAGGAACAAAAGAAGGAATTCCAACATTAACCAAAAAGGTATAGGCCGTTACAACATTTAACCTTTGCAAATAATACGTTTAGTTTGTTTTTTACATAGAACATTAAGCACTTGTGTAATGGTGTGAATGCTTACTATGAGAATGAGGATGATGAGGAGAAGCACAATGGCAATGCAGGCCAACACAAGGAGAGCAATTGCCCAACCAGGAACGCCTCCATCTCCTGTTGCAGGTAGTATAATAGCATGTGTCAAGTTGGCAGAATTGGTAGTGGTGACTCTATGAGCCGTACCTTTTGTTGGTATGGATGCTGAATTGTTGGTCGTGAAAACATGTTTGGTTTGATGGTGTATCGAAGATGTGGTCAAGTTCTTATGAGGGTGAGGTGGACTGTTGTTCATAGTGGTTTTATATCTGATTGTCGAGATAAAAGTTGATGATGCATGTGTTGAAGGTGCTGGGGTGGGGGTTAAGGTGGTAGTTGTTGTGGTTGTTGCTGTGGCGGTTGTTGTTGATTTGTGGAGTGTTGACATAGTATTTATTGATTTGTGGAGTGTTGATTTATTAATTGTTGGCTTGGGAGTTTTTGACTTCAGGGTTGTTGTGGTAGTTGTCGGTTTGCGGGTAGTTATGGTTGATGGTTTCGGAGTTGCTGTGGTAGTTTCTGGTTTAGGAGTTGTCGTAGTTTTTGGTTTGGGGGTTGTTGTGGTTTTTGGTTTGGGGGTTATTGTAGTGGTTTTTGGTTTGGGGGTTGTTGTAGTGGTTTTTGGTTTGGGGGTTGTTGTAGTGGTTTTTGGTTTGGGGGTTGTTGTTGTAGTAGTTGTTGGTTTGGGGGTTGTTTGAGGTATTGGTGGTTTTGGATATGGAACCTCAATGGCTGTAAAGAAAGATAAGAGGTTAGTAGTTTTTTTTGTAGTTGAATACTTAGAGAAGAACATAAACAAAAAAAATTGGTCTACAATGTAGAGGTTTTTAATTCTTATTTTTTAATCTGTTTTGAATGGTTTTCAGAATTAAAATAAGACTTTATTCATCCCAGAAAAAAATTGCCATTATCCCAGTTGTATCCAAACAGGAAGTATGAATGGTGTGTGTCATCTTTATAGCGCCTGGTTCAGGGGTGGAATGAAGGGAAGGACGCAAGATGCCTATTGTCTAGTGATTGGCACGTGGGTAGAGTGGGGGGCAGGCCATAAGCCGCTTGGTATATAACGAGGTAGAGTGGCGGGGAAGCAAAAGGGACTTGGAGTATAGCAATTGGCACATGGGTAGAGTGGCGGTAAAGATGCTAGGCGCATGGTTTATAGTGATAGGAGTGCGGGTAGAGTGGAGGGGAAGCAAAAGCTGATTTAAGATCAGTATGTTGTACAGGGACTCAGGAAGGTCAGCGACAGGTGTGGTTTAAAACTTTACACAAGTTAACTGCCTAAACACATTTTTATTTCAGTGGGTTCCGGCATATTGCTGCATTTTCTTTTTTTTTTTAACTGCGTAGTATTAACTGTGATTGCTTACCTTGTACTGAGCTGACTTTCAGGATGTTTGTTTTTGAAAAACCAAAGAAAAAAATATTTTTCACTAAAATGGGATTGGTCATGTACTGTAAAAATGCAATAGTGGATGTTGCAATCACAGAGCCTTTTCTGTAATCAGAAAAATACAAAAAAAGTAATTATTTAAATCAAGATATAGAAGCTTTTTTATTAATGATGTAAGTTCAACTGGACCTGCAGTCGTACCTGAAACTCATGGCTAACACGCCTTGATAAGTGTATTCATTAGCACAACCTGAACAGCCATAAACAGAGAAGAGCTGGTAAAAAAAAAGAATATGTAATGTTAATAAATATCTTTATTCACTGATATATCACTTTTTACTCTTCAGTCTTTTTTGCGTCATTAAAATACGAGGTGGAGTTATTGTCCAATAGTGATGGATGAAAGATATGTGCTGCTGACTAGCTGATGGTAGCCTTTAATGTTCTTATATATGATGCCCAATATATTTATTATAAAATGCAGAGCTGGATTATAGATGTCTGGTTAAGCATATGTGTCTCTTAAACAAGTACAGTATTTTGTAGTATATAAAGAAAGTACTAGCATTCTTTCTGCAGGAACAAACATCTCAAGAAAAGGCAGTGATTGCAGCATTTGTCTAAAATCACAATATACACTTACAGATTATGGCAGTTTACTCAAGTCACCCTAAAGACACTGATGCATTAAAATTCTTAAACTTTTTCTTTTAAATCTTTTACTTTTAAAATAAAAATTTAATTAAGTAAAATCATAAATCTGAATAATTCATTCATCTTCCGCTTCTTCCTCTACTAGGGTCGCGGTGGGCTCAGGCGCTAAGCAGATACACCCAGGAAAGGGTGCCAATTCATCACTGGCACACAACCACTCACACAGCCACACAATATACAGTGCAATTTAGAGCAGTAAATTTACTTGGAATCCATGTTTTTGGACCGTGGGAGTAGACCGGCAAACCCCAGAAAAAACCCACGCAGACACGGGAAGAACATGGAAACTCCACCCAGATTAGGATTTAAAGCAGGAGTACTGTGCCACCCAGATTCTTTTTTTTTTTAATAAAATTTAATGTATTTATTTTTACAAAAAATAGGTCGCTAAAGATCGCTAAAGAGTTTTGCTTTGTTACAATCTGTTCACATGATAAACAAAGCATTCACCTTTTATGAATGTTTTGTAGATCTTTTTAATTCACTTTCTGATACACAATAATTATAATTACTTATTTTTAATTTGCATTGTTATCTTTGATATACATATATATTTTTAAGGGTAAATAAATATACATACCGCATTGGTAACTTCTGCATACAACCTAGTATAGTCAAGAGACTTTGGGTCGGAGAGGGAGGTGTTGTAGATGCGATTGGTGATTGTAATGGAAATGTTATATGTTAATCCATCAAAGCTGGCTAGAGCCTCTGATAAATTCCAACTTGCTCCTGTAACAGAATCAGTATATGTTAAAATATAGTATATCTCAAGGCTCCAAGTATCTCAATAGGATGATCGCCATATCATCTACTAATCACTGCCCTTCTTTTAGGGTAAACAATTGTGTATAAATTAAGGATAATCTCCTAGAACAAAATGCCATATTTCACTTCATTAGCCCTTACACATACTAAATGTGTATACAAGCTTATATATACATACAGGACTTGGACAATGAAACTGAAACAACTGTCATTTTAGTGTGGGAGGTTTCATGGCTAAATGGGACCAGCCTGGTGGCCAATCTTCATTAATTGCACATTGCACTAGTAAGAGTTTAAAATATTGCAAAGCACACAACATTATGGGTGACATACCAGAGTTCAAAAGAAGTTCAAGTAATTTAAGTTCAAGTAATTTATTTATATAGCGCTTTTTACAACAGTGTGTTGTCACAAAGCAGCTTTACAGTCCAAAGCCTAAACCCCCAAAGAGCAAGCCGAAGCGACAGTGGCAAGAAAACACTTCCAGTAATGATTTTATTTTTAGGAAGAAACCTTGGGAGGACCAAAAAAGATTGGTTTGATGAACATAAAAGTGAAGTTAAACATCTCCCATGGCCTGCTCAGTCACCAGATCTAAATATTATTCAGCCACTTTGGGGTGTTTTGGAGGAGCAAGTTAGGAAACGTTTTCTGGCCACAATCCTGCAGGAAGAATGGCTTAAACTCCCTCTGACCAATGTGCGGGACTTGTATATGTCATTCTCAAGACGAATAGACGCTGTACTGGCCAGAAAAGGAGGCACTACACCATATTAATAAATTATTGCGGTCTAAAAACCAGGTGTTTCTGTTTTATTGTCCAACCCCTGTATATTGAGCAAACAATGTATGAAAGTCTTATCACTTTATGAAACATTGACATTTTGTGACATGCCTATGGAATATATGACAGACATGCTTATTTGTTTGATGTTCAGATGCAAAATACTTCTATGGAAAGGTGCTAAATAGTTTTAGATATACAGTTCAATAAAGAAATAAGGCACTCAATGTTGTGCATTATTGTGAATGAATCTATGGAACGAGGTGGTGTTAGGCACAACGTGGTGCGGAGTACAGTTAAACCTCTTTGTTATTTATTCGTAAGTAATTTATTTATATAGCACTTTTTACAACAGTCACAAAGCAGCTGAGTTCTAACTCCCAAAGAGCAAGCCGAAGTGAGAGTGGCAAGAAAAAAACTCTGTCATGATGACTTATTTTTAGGATGAAGGCTCAGTGGGGGGCACATCCTCCATGAACAATAATGCAAAACCGCAAGTGCCTTATTGCTTTTATAAAATGCTTAGAAACACACACAAAAAAATTGATTCATAAATACATTTAATAAAAACAACTTGTTAAACAACTGGTTTTCCACAAAGTAATCTAGTGTGTTTTATTTTCCTTTTGAGTAACAAGATCCCAATTTCTTGACAAATCAAAAATGCCATGTAGTGACCATATTACAGAACGCAACTTATAAACAACAGCCGCAAAAGGCTTAGTGCTTATTTAGAATTAGCTTGTTGTTCATATGAATCTGTATTTACATTTATGGTACATTGTTTAAAATAATGTATTGTGCATCATGCATTGATACAAATGTTGTTAACACTGTTACGGCCGGACAAACGGCTCAGCCAATCAGATTTAAGGACCAGAACAACCCGTTTTATAATGCTAAATAAATTTTATCCTCTTATAAGTCTGTTGGAACTCATTATGACTTAAATCATGACTTAAAAATTATAACTTGAACTGAAAGAAAAAAAAATATATTTTAAATGTTATGAGCAAGACAATTTTATATTTTGCATTTTAGTGCATTCGTTTTATAATTAATCTTCCATTAGTATGTTATCATCCATCTCAGCTGATAAGATTTTGCAGATATTACAGTCTCATTATCATCTCCACCCATATTGATAAAGAAGTTAAATCTGGTTACTGGTCATTTATCAAAATTGGACATCTATATACCTTTGTTAAAACTTTTATTCCAGAACTATAAGCAATGATTTCAATATTTTTTTGATTACTTCAGGCCGAGATCACGGTACAGTTTACCAAAACATAAAACCAAGCATATAGTTGTCCAAACTTTTAAATCTTTCTTTGCTGTACCATTAACCTTATTGTAATACTAAGTTCAGTACACAGACAACTGTGTTGTTGCATTAAAAAAATCCAGACTCTGAGTATTGTTCAGAATGCCAATAACAGCTCAAGATTCATCTCTTCTGGAAGCATGGGCTTTAACTAAAAAAACACCAGTTTGGCTAATTATCGTGGTTGAAAGTACTGCAGATCATCTCTTTCTCTTTTTTTTTTTTTTGTTAATTTACTGACTTGTGTTGTTCTCTCACTTATAAGTCACTTTAGGTATAAACATCTGCTAAATGACTAAACGTACATGTGTACTCATAATACATTAACAAATTAATGTCCATAGATGTACATAACTTCCATTAAGTATTATAAGAACATGCCATAAAGCTTTTTAACACAAAGTGACATAATGCAATTGTTCATTAAGGTATTATAGAAACTGTGACGTTATAATGTGTGTGCTTAACGAGTGCTTTTCCTAAAAATGACTTTATAAGTGCACATAACTGTTTATAAATATTTATAAGCTCTCTTTACAGGCATTAAGTAAAGTTTTCATTAATTACCTCATTGACTGCATACATAGTAGTACATAACGACTTATAAAAGCTTATAAATGCCCTTTACAGACTTCATGTGATGTATAATCATCTTGTTTTAAGTAAGAATGTCTAAACATCCAAAAAATCAAAAGTTTAAATAAGTTCATATTATAATGCATTGTGTCACTTTATATTATAAAGCCTTATGTCAAATTGTTATAACTATTTATGACTGATTATGAGTGTCTATGTAAATTAACAAAGGCTTTTGACAAATCTTTTAAAACATTAAGAATGCTTTATAAAGCTTTATGAATGCACTTATGTGCATTGAATATGTGTTATGAATATTTATTGGTCCCCTGGGGTGGGGGGGGGGGAGGTGGGATTTTGGTATACTTTATAAAGCTTTATGAATACCAATATTTGTTCATTCATGGTGCATTAAAACACCTGTATAAATAAGAACAAAAAAATGTAGACGTCTGAGCATCAAACCTATATTTGTAGAACGTCCTATTGCAAAACCTCAAGCTTCAGCTGAATTAAAAAGTTCACACATTAAACAAGCCTGGAATATAAAAGCTTATTTTCCAAAACTGTGGCCAAAGTAACATGCCTAAAATTTCCCCAAATATATCTGATTGCCTTGATAATAAAACAACCCATTTAAGAACGTCACTTTATACAATATTAGAATTTATACATAATTTAAAAAAAAAGTGTGTTTTGATCTCTTACCTGCCATAAAAACTATGGCAATGTAGACTGTCCTCATACTTGTCATGTCACGTAGCTTCACCCCGTATAAATGTTAACAATCTCAGATACTGAATCACAAACTTCTAGAGAGTTGTGATAAAGGCAGATTGATGTGGAGTGTGCGATCACAGCTATATAAGAGCACAAGGAGAAGTAAGGTGATTGGTCAAGCCTCGCCTTTTCTGAAGAGGCCGATTTACTAGCATCCTTATAGAGCCAGGTGTGGTCAACCCCAACTAAAAAAAAAAAAAAAAAAAATGACCAGCTAGATTTCTCTGGTGAGTGTATTGAGTGTATGTGATTCATGAAGTAAAAGTTTGTATTATGTCACAAGTTTGATTATTTAACTTGACTTGAGAATATTTGCTGCCCAGTTTTATTCGGATGCATAAGAGGGATATTTGTAGAGTATACTTTTTATTCTGAAGTGCCTGATTTATTCACAATAATGCACGACCTTTCGTACCTTTTTGCTTTATTACTTTATAACTGCTAATACATTGTATTTACATATATTAATTATCAAATTGACAGGAATAATGCTAATGATCAAAAGGTAGTCATCAGTAGTTTAATTGGCAGGATATGTTAGCGGTACATGTGGCTACATATGTTTATCTTAAAATAAAAAAAACTATTTGCTAAAAGTATTTAGCCTCTAGATTATGTCTTTTTTCACATGTATTGTTCAAGTGGTCAGTAGTAATATTGTCACAATATACAAAAACTAAATATGGCAGGCTTTTTAATTGTTATATCAGCTGTATAGAGTTATGGCTTTGTATGTCATGTCATTAACCATCATCACTTGGTCGGTTTTCTTTAAAGCCCTAATACCTGATCAACCTTTCTATGTCTTGATGTCCATCTTGATTATTCAAATCTAGATGCTTCGTCATATGATCAAAGTAATGTATCTATTGGATTTTTTATGGTTCAGAACCTCCAAGACCATGAACTGCACAGACCCATGATTTGAAAACACGTTTTGGGATCGGTTCAACCAGAAGGCATGGTTTGTCTATCATAAGCACCTATCAGTGTGTCTTTGATATCTGGTGACATAATTCATAGGATTGTTTTGTTTGTTTCTCGTGCAATAAACCAATCAGCATGTCACTTGCAGTTCCCTTTAGGGGCCTGGTGGGGGCTGACATTGGCAGATTTCTATTTCAATAGTGCAGTCTGTAAATTAACGTTGACATTTTTCGGAAGGAATCATGACCCCATATGTTGTTTGACCTTCTGTATAGTCTGGATACTGTACGAGTATTGTTAACATGTTAACCACTGTGGGCAATCAGCCTTCTTTTCAGTCCAGGTAGTGTCGGAGTACCTCTGTCTTCTTGTGTTACAGGGTGGTGAGCTGGATGTACTTTGCATCACTCCAACCTCCATCTCACCCCATTCTTGGGCAATTTTGTAATCAATTTTCTGGTATATATTTCATATAATAAATTTGCACTGACAAAAGTCTTCTCGCATAAGGTATAGTAACCTAAAAAGTTATATAACTTTATTTGTAATTAATCAATTGTTATAAAATATGGTTTACTTTATTGTCAAGGGCTTTCACATGAATAACTGGGCGCAGATTGTATTCAAAGTAAAGTATATGTATAATTTTAAAATTATTTTTTCGTATACCACAAGCCTTTTGTCCAACCAAAATCTGAACCTTCTGTCCCAATTAAATGATTAAACATATGGAAATTATACAAAACTTTCTTTTGGAATAATAAGCATAATCCAGAGGGCTTACCTTGCATGTAAGCATTTCTAATTTTAATCGATCAACTACAAGTCAAGTTATCATTTGTTCTTCCTACAATTTGGATAAGCGACAAGACTTTTGTCAGGGACTTTATACACATCATGTATACTTATTGTATAATGTATAGTATGTTTGTGTGCTTTTTTATGTTTAAAGCTTGTAGTCTGGGAAGTCATAAAAAATAAGAATTTTATTATACAATATAACTGCTGTTTCTTGTGCTTATGACCATAAACTCTTCAATCTTGAATGAGACCAAAAAACACATGTATAGCATGTAAACAATACACAATTTCACTCTTGACCCCTGCAATCCATACCATACTATGTGACACATTACTAACATACATGCACACCCTACACAAAATACATACAAAGAAACAAAACGGTTAAAAGGGGGCACCTACTTTTGCATGATATTTCTATCCATTTTTAAATTATTGAACATGTTTTGTAAAGAGCAGTATATCCTTTAGCGTTTTCCTAATGTCATCACTGCTTTGTTGAATTTAACTTAAATGTATATGTCTGTTTCAGTGGCTAAGGGGTGAGTAAAAGTGGGAGTGAAAGCCTCATCACACCCTTGACGTCTTTGAGCTGCTGTGCGAGTAAGAAATCTGAATTTAATGCCTGTTTAAATGTTTGACTAGTACGAGCATTACATTGCGGAAGCTGGATCATTGCACACCAGGTTTATACTGATAATCATTTGTAACTTCAAGTATCCACCCTAAGATAGTGAGAAAAACACAGAGCTTCTGTTCTGGTGTTGTACACTTTTCAAATCAATTATTTAAAATGGTTACCGGTCCATCTAGAACGGGGTAATTAATTACAATTCAGCAGTGTCTAGTTAGAGTAAATTTTATCAGGCCAAGGTTAAGACTGTCATAATTTCTTACTTTGTGTAATGCTTTAATGCCATATCTTGTATATTGAAATAGCCTGGTAGTTCTATAAGCATTTTATGTCATCAACAAATGAAGGACAACAAATTAACAAATATTGTTTCATATATTTTTACAATATTTAGTTTTAAATGCTGAAATCTAGTATTTATTTATACAATTTTAAACATATTTTTCTTTAAGTAAGAACAGGAACTACATTAAAAACAGAAAGGGCTGTTTTCTTGTTAACTCGATTTCACATCTTAACAGTTTAACATCTTGTATTCTTTTTTTAAAGCACGCCATCTGAATAAGCCTTTCTTGACTTAATTTAACCACCAACTGCCACTTCTCGCTTTGTATCTCGCCTGTGCATGCTCCGCGGACTCGAATCTGCACAGATCTGATTGGCCGATGAGTCCCTTTTGGTGGTCTTACGATGCACGTGATTGGTCTGTGAGTTTACCGCACAGTGAAGCCTGTACCATAAAGAAAAGTTCCACTGCTAAAACTAAACAGTGAAAAAACATCAGTAGTTTATCTGCTTGGGTAACCGCGGTCAGTCATTTGGTGGTAATTAACCCAGACAGAAATGCTTGAACACATACTGCTTACATGTATAAGACAAGTAACTGTATTAACAAGTAACAAAAATGCATTCAAAAGCCAACTATGTTTTCAAACTCCCAGATTGGATGATAATCATGTTAAGAAAACTACAGGGCAGCTGTTTTTTTCTTAATACTGCTGACTTTTTTTCTCTCTCAGGATCTTCTTAGGCCAGCTCGGATCAGGAGTTAAAAGTGTGAGGATTGTAAATTAGTAGAAACAAGAGTGTCTAATATAACTAATGTGTGCCGTGGTAAAAATAAAAAGGGTCTAAAACTAGTATCAATTGGAAAAATAGATAAACTAAGATAAAAGGCTTGTGGAGAAGTGGTGACGGCAGCTGACCACATTGGCATCATCTTTGTTCCCAAAACTATCATTTGTAAGTCACATCAGATAAAGTGTCTGCTAAATGGCTAAATGTGAATTTAAGTCACCCTGGATTCCTAAAGGTTTCATGTAAAATGTAAAAATAAGTATTTTGTTACAAATTAAAAGTTTGAAAATAGCCATCTGTGAGCATTGTAATCTATCAGTGTCCATACCACGAGTAATCTGCAAATTTGAGAAATCTTCTTTTAGTATGTGAGGAATAATCATTCTACATAAAATTAAACAGCATGGCTTAGCAGACTATACATTTACATTTAGTCATTTATCGGACGCTTTTACCCAAAGCAAACAAGTCAGTAGTAGTAGCGTTAGCTTTTTAGCATTAGCTCAGTGCTACTCACAGTGTCACCTTCGGTCTTCAATTAACTTTAAAACATTTTATAATCTACGTTATCCGATAGAAGCCTCACTTTGGTGGCATTTGATGTCCTTTACTGGCCTGGATGCCTGTTTACAGTTAAAATGTTGTTGTTGTTTTTTATATTTGTCTACAAATTCTTACAGCTTTACATCAAACCTTTATGGAAATGCATTTAGCTTTTGACAAGCTCATGCTTTTAATTTTTTTTAAATCGACCACAATAATGAGGTAAGAATTTTAATTACAAGTAGTTTATTTCCAAGATCCAAATATGAAACTAGAAATGGAAGCATTAAGCAAAAGAAAACAAAAGCTTTGATTATGTATAATTAACCCATTTTATGGGTGGAATTTATCCGACGTGTTTGTGTGTGTAAATCAGGCAAACAACATTCAGGCCAGCCACAGTCTCTGCCCCATTTCATCCACAGCTGTCATCCTGTAACAGGCGTTCATCTGTAATCGTTAGCTACAGAGACTTCTTTTTTCTATTTTCCTCCCTAGGACAAGAACCTTGTCCCACTATACAACCAAGTATTGGATCCACTTAAAGTGATTGAATTTTACAGACAAATGAAGGGAGGTGTTGATGTTTTCGACCAGATGTGTGCTCAGGTGGCCACTGTGTGTGCTATATGGCATGATGAACGCTGGTGTGATAAACTCATGGATCATTCACAAGAAGAATGCCATGAAGAGAGGTGACCCACACATAAGCAAGTAAGACATGTACATATTTTTTTCATCCTTTATGTCAAGTTTGCTAAATTTTATTCTAAATTCTATTCTCATGTTTAAACCTATTATGTAATCAAAATTTCTATTTTTACTTTTTTTTTGTCTTTATTTACATTTTGCTGTAATTAAAGTTTATTTTATTGTATTTATTTAATTTTTACTAAATTTTATCATCATTATTTTTATTTTTCAATACTTTTGCAATTCTTTGGCAATATTTTCCACACACAGTCATGCCAATAAACCTACTTTGAATCTTAAAGAGGGGGCAGTATATGCATGCTTTGACAATGGCACACATCAAGCCATGGGCAGAGCAGAGGCTCCCCTCTTCAAGTCTGTCCCGTCAGCTCAGAATCCTCATCTGCAGTGTGTGCAACATCCATACACCTGGCAATACTGCTAACGAGGTTTGACCAGTGGCAGAAAGCGGAGGTCCTTGAGGTGTGCTGACTACTGCCCCACATGGAAGACACAACACGTGTCCAGTGTGCCCTCGCCATTACTACCCTGCCATTACTTACTGCATGTAAAGCATAAGGTAAGTTAGAGTTGTCCCAGAATTTGTATATAAGCCTTGATTAGTAAAATTTCAAGGAACTAATATCACTTAATGGTAATTTCCAAGTAAATTCATATAATCACGAGAATTTGGTAGTTTTTTCCCTATTCTCATAAAATGTTATGAGTGATGCAGGAATACTGTGCCTTTACCAGGCCGGGCTCACATGTCCCAGAAATTGGTGGACCAAAGCCCAAGTGTCACGTCCCGGTGATGCCACGGTCAAAAAGGACAAAGTCCCAGGCTGTAGATGGTGGAAAAATGGTATTTTATTGCAGAGAGACACCGGGTGGAAACAGACGACACGCAACACAAACGAACGCAACAAAAATTAGTGTTCCAACATCAAACAAAGGGAAGAGCAGGGTTTAAATACACAAACGAGTGGATTCACATGACGAGACACAGCTGACACCAATTACTAATTAGTCCCACACCCGCACACTTCAGCAAGAGGGTGCCGAACCGGAAAAACGGATATTACCGGCAATATCCCAAGGGACCAGAAGGGGGTGTGGTCTGACAGCGTTTTTGGACTTCCTGATTTAGTAACTCGCCTCTTCAGCGAGCTTCAGTTGAGCACGCCGCTCCAGCGCGTTTGGACTTTCCGCCCACGGAGGACGGCGTCTTCTGCGGGTCTCTGTTTAGCGCGCCGCTTCCGTGTGCTTGGACTTCCTGTTTTTTAGATGATCACGTCAGCGCTTAGTTTCGGTTTAGCGCGCCACGTGCGCGCGTTTGGATTTCCCGCCTACTGAAGAACACGTCACCTTTTAGTTTCGGTTTAGTGCGCTACCGCAGCGCGGTTAAGCTGCTCAGCTTTGACTGCGCGTACTCGCGCAGCGGAGTATCTAAAGCAATAGTTTTTCGTTTCTTTTGTTTTTGTTTTTGTTTGTTTTATTATCCTTTTGGAGCGTGTACCAGAGGCATGGATTTTTTTTGTTATCTCATTAAAGAACTGTTTATCATTCATAGTGTGTTGCTGCTGGACACTTTGTTTATACACCTGGGACGTCACACTCTGCTTAAATTTCTTTATTTTTTTTAGCATGTCTTGTGTACTGTGATAAGAAACAATGATATCCCAAAGTACTCCTGAGTCTACATGGCTATGTTTATCACAGTTACTATGGTCACCACTGCTAAATGGTCACTAAATTGCTGCATCTAAGATCTTGTGTGTATCGTGTACATTTCTTTTATTTGGCACTAAAGTTGACTTTGACTTTTGAAACTTCCTTTGCATGATTATTTTGTCTATGTTCCAGCATTTGGTACGGAAACCAGGATTTGCATTTCTGTTGTGATTGCATAATAAAACTAACCAAGTACCATTTCAGAATACAAATAATTCTTATACATTTTATTGTTTGAAACTTGCTGATATCCAACGTACAATACAAAATTATATAATCTATAGTACCGATCATAAAACTCATCCTCTATGGAGAACATATCTATATACTGTATTATTTTATTACTCTGCAAGTCTCATCTCAAAGTATCACTTATCTGTTTCTTAATCCTCTTGTAGGGTCATTATGGGGTACCCTATGCCCATCTAGGAGAGAAAATTTTAGTCGCTGTGCATTTAAACACACCCACTCACACACACTCGTTAAAGGGGCAATTTAGGGCAGCCAATTCAACTTGAAACTGCAGAACCCTGGAGAAAATTGAGATTGGGATTCAAACCTTATTCCACAGTGCCGAGTGGCAAATGTGTGATCACTAAGCCATCATGCTGCCCTCTGTCAAAAATGTTTAGTTATTTTTATTTAAATCTATAAAATATTAAAATTGATTAAAAAGAAACGAATAATTTCAATAATATGGCATCCTACCTACCTATTTCTGAATATGTGCAGTTAAACCATGTAATATGGGAACTGACTGGATCTTAGAAAAATTGATATCCTTTGCTCACTCAACCACTAAACTCATGCATTACTAATTAAATGTAAATCAGTGTATACATGGAAAATCTAACTGAGGATAAAATTCCATTTGTATTTTAATGGAAGCCATACATATAATTCTGGATAACAGTTTTAGAGTGATTCCATTAATGTAATCTTAGATGAGCATACAGTAATTTGTTACAGAGTTTAAATAGATGTTTGTGTGCTCCTTGCACTTAGACATTCTCAGAGTTATTTCAATAGAATATCTCTCAAACATCAAACGAATTGATTTTTGAAAAGGGGTGTGAGATGAGAGACAGAACATCGAGAAAAGCAGGCTTAAAAGAGTTTTGCTTTCCTGGTGCTATACTGTGTTATTATTGCTGAACTCTGAACATATCGCTTCAAAAAAATTACCATATTCTAAGTGCTAGCTGATGCAATTATACATAGAGCTCTGTAATTCATTGGTAAAGGCCTGCTGTTTTCTCTATGCTTTCCATTCCGCTCCCTAATTTCATTTACATAACAATACACTAAATGTGAGACTTAGACAAAACATGTACAACAAAGTGTCTTCAAACACAGCCGTGGATATTTTTTTAAGAAAGCCATAACAACAGATACACTTATTCAGTGGGTCAGTGTGTGAGGAAATGACTAACCAACCACAAAACAAGAAAATGAAAAGTTTTATTTTAATGAGCTGTGCTCATTAAAATATGAGAATTATAAGCATACAAAGTATATGAAAGTCTAAAAAACATTTCACTGCAAGTAATGGTCGAAGGTAAGGTCATAAATTTTTAATGGCACCTTTCATGCTTAGTAAAGAATGTTTAAATAAATGGCCATAGTGAACATAGTAGTTTCTACGTTAGTAAATTGGTAGTTTAGGTTCTTAAAAGTGATTGGCTGAATGGTTTGACCTGCCATGACAATATTGACAACAATGTACACCGCTGAACACTTTAAATTCGTATAAAATGGATCTGTCACACCTCCGCTATTACCTTAAAACGGCTGCGCAAACCTGCGCCGAGCCGAGGCGCACACAGTGGGAGAAAGAGACAGGAACCACCAGGTAGGAACGCAAAGAACTTTATTTAAAGCGACATACACAAAAAGGTACCGGACAGCAGGGTGACAAAAAACATATGTGCACAGCGGACCGAGAGAAAGATAGCTAAATATACGGGACACCCAGTCACATGACTAAACCAACCAATAGACAAAAACAGGTGGACTGGCTAGGTGCAGGACGGCCTCCGGCGGTATGACTAGGTGCGGGATGGCCTTGTCTGCGGACACCCTATTGGCAGAAAGGGTGCTGCTGGCGGATGGTATGGGGTCAGCTGGGAGAGTGTAGTTGTCTCCCGTTGGAAGGCTGGTGGTTCTGCCTTCCACACAGTCAGCGGGGTTGTCAGCTCTGATGCTCCCTCTGCTGACCCGGACGCCAGTGAGAGCGCTGGTGGAACGACCGTCCTCCCGCACGGTCACCTGCACACAGAACCACTCGCTCGGGGACACCCACTGCAGGGACCACTCGCTCGGGGACACACACTGGCACATCACCCTGAACCAGAGACTCCCCTGAAACCTCAGGCGCTTCAAGTGGCTTACTCGCATTGGCGGAGAACTCGGAGAATGGCCACAAATCCGGAGAGTTAAGCAGAGCATGGGAGGAGAGGTGAGTCGACTGAACCGATTCGGAATAATCGAATAAGGATTTAATCTCAGATCCGAAATGATAGTCCTGACAGCTCACCACTGACCATACAATAATTTTCCTGATGATTTTTATAAAACGGTGTTCTGTATTTTGGCAGAAGTATTTAATTTTTTAGCAAAAATGGAAACCTGTTGTTAGGCAATCAGTCTTTATTTTAAAAACGGACTAGAGCCCGTCGTGCAACACCAGTTTCTTTAGCAATTTTGCCTTCATTAAATGCATTTAAATTAAGTAGACGCTTTTATCCAAAGAGGCTTACAAATGAGATAACAACCCAAGTCAGTAGTTTAGGTAAAAACAGCTACATTGAAGTACCATCAACCCTGCGCATTACTCGATCTGGTTTGTTGTTTTTTTTGTTTTGTTTTGTTTTTGTCTTTGGAAGAGGTGTGTTCTGAGAAGTTTCTTAAAAATCAGCCTTAAAGATGGTGTTGGAAAGGTCATTCCACCATTTAGCAATATAAATGAAATGGATTGAGAATTAGCGCTTAGGTGAGTTGGAATCACTGGGCGAAATTCATTACTAGAGCGCAGTGAACAAGTTAATTAAGTAATGTTAAATTGAAGGTAAGAGGGGCAGATGCAGTGACTGTCCTGAAGGCCTGTGTCAACTTTGTACTGAATGCAAGCAGTTACAGGAAGCGAATGGAGAAAGATGATTAATGGGGTGACATGAGTTTGCTTTGGTTGGTTGAACACGAGTCAGGCTGCAGAGTTTTTAAACCAATTGTAGAGGTCTGATTGTTGAAGTTGGTAGAACGGCAAGCAGAGCATTACAATAGTCGAGCCGGGATAAGATGAGGGATGGACAGCAGCTGAGTAGCCTGTTCTGTTAGGAAATGTCTGGTTTTCCTGATGTTATACAGAATGAATGTACAATATAGAGGAAATCTTTTGTGAGAGTTGTAGACTTTAGGGTTCCAACCTTACAACCTGAAGGTCTTTGGTTTGATCCCTGTCCCGCCAAGTGCTATGGCTAAAGTGCAGTAAAATAGAATTTCAAGTTACAAAAATTCATCAAAATAAATTATTGTGTAAGTAATAGTGTGTTGCATTTATGAAAGACTTTGAGTTTTTTCGATAAAAAAAAAAATGCTAGAAATTGGATTTACATTCAACAACCCCTGGCAAAAAGAATGGAATCACCAGTCTGGGATGAGCACTCATTCAGACATTTTATTCTGTATAACAATCTTAGATGCAAAAACTTTATGCAACATTCCAAAGTGCAACTTGTTGGCTTTCAGAAACACTAAAAAAAATAAGAAAAACATTGTGGAAACCAAGTAAATGTTCCTTTTATTAATAAAATAATAATATATATGGAATAAATTATATATATGGAAAATAAATATGGAATCACTCAATTCTGAGGAAAAAAGTATGGAAACACTCAAATTGGTGGTGGAAAATAGCGCAAACCCAGTCAATTTCATTTCCCTAAATGGACACCTGTCTCATATTAGATCTGCTCGTTAGTCTGCAGTTAAAAACACCTGCAGTCATGACACCTAGGAGGGCTGCTGGACAAAGTGGCGCAGCAGGGACCATGGCTCCAACAAAAGAAATGTCGCTTGAAACAAATGAGAGGATTGTTAAAGTTCTTGAAGAAGGTAACTCTTCATGCATGGTTAATAAAGATGTGGGCTGTTCACAGTCAGCTGTATCCAAGATATGGACCAAATACAAACAGCATGGAATGGTTGGTAAAGCCAAGCATACTGTTAGACAAAAAAAGACCTCAAAGCGTCAAGACAAAGAACTTAAAGCCATTTGTCTTGAAAACCGAAAAAATACAACTAATCAAATGAAGCCTAAATGGGAGGAAGCAGGTTCTTTTGTTTATTTGTTTTTCATGATTCCATATTTTTTTCCTCAAAATTGAGTGATTCCATGTTTTTTTCCCTGTGCTTGGTCAATATAAGTAACATCGACTGACTTTCACAACATTTTCTCTTTATTTCTTTGAGTGTTCCTGAAAGCCAAGAAGTTGCACGTTGGAATAACCTTATTGTGTCATGTTTTTGACCTGAGTTTGTCCTACAGAATGAAATGTCTGAATGAGTGTTCATCTAAGACTGGTGATTCCATCCTTTTTGCCATGGGTTGTAGTAAAGTATTCACTATAAAATAAAAAAAAAAAATGTGAAGAAAATAAATCCTGACATAATGGCACTAAATAAATGTACTCTATAATCAGAAGATGGACATAACTAAATTACTTACATTTTCAGACAATACATGTCACTATTCTCTCTTGGCTCAAATAAACTTCTTTGTCAGTTATTGTTTCCATGGTAACAACACAGATTTCCTTCAAATAATTTCCTACATGACCTGTGGTACAATAAACTGTTTCTCAAAAATATGCAAAATTATAAACCTTTTAAAAAAACATTAAATTATTATACAAACAAATGTTTTTGTAATGGTTATAATTATTTTTTACTTCTAAAACAATTCTTAAGCAGGCTACCAAATGATCATCAGTGAGGGTTGACAGATATCTGGACTTATTTTCATGTGGGGGAAAAAATGATTCACATAAGTAGGTTGATCAAAAAAAATGCTGTCAGATATGTGGCCACATACAATTTATCTTTAAATTAATGTAAAAGTATTAGTACATTAATGGCTGTTCAGCAAATATTTATATGCAACAAATAAAAACTTTTCTTTTACACTTAATAATTAAATGTAAATATAAATATAACTTACAAGCGATGCTTTCCAAAAATTAACCACAGCCAAGAATAACAAGGATTCGCATAAATTTCCAACTCAAATCTGAAGACTGAACTTTGACCTGATTAAGTCGTGTGACAAAATTTATCAGTGAAAACTCACTGCCAGTTTTGATACAAAATTTATAAATACAAATCAACAACATGGGGGGGAGTAAACATGAACTAATTCACCCGTCGATAACTGTTTTATGGCTATAAAAACATCTTATTATGCAGTAATGCAGTATAATGAGCCGTTGCATCACAGATAGATAACTCGTTATGACAGTAGTGCAGCGGGAAAAATAACTATTGCCAAAAATCCTGATTAAAATCTGATTATTT
>JAOUQT010304722.1:0-15637 GCA_025769995.1 Xyliphius kryptos | reverse complement strand
CTGGGCACACACTCACTCACACACAAACCCACACTAAAGGGGCAATTTAGAGCAGTCAATTTTCCTTAAATACATGTTTATGGACTGTGGGAGAAAACCGAAGGACGCAGAGGACACAGGGAGGACATGGAAGCTTCACCCAGATTGGGATTCAAACCGGGAATCTCCAGGTAAACCTGCTAGCCACCGTGCCACACACATTGCAGAACTTAATAAACAATATATTAAATACAGAAAAAAACCTGTAAAACAATTCTATTTGGTTAATTAAAGGAATATGCAAACATTACTGACACTGCATATACCTACTGCAGCACAACAAAAACACATACAGATGTTCTATATCTATTTCAGGTGTCATATATTCTAAATTAAAGTGTTTTTGCTGCACATCTCAAAGATTCTTAGAATAAACCCAATATCTTCTTATAGAAACAAAAAACCTTGAGATGGGAAAATTGAAGTATGGAGACAGAAATAAGAACATCATTCTTAATAAAGCTCATTTGGCTAATGCAATGTTTTTTAAGGTATATTGCAGCCCGTGGTCATTCTCGCTCCCTGTGGTATGCGCTGTTCTCGATTTTAAAGTGCGCACATGCTCATCAGGCAGAGTCGCCTCAGGTGCAAGAATTATCCCTAATCAAAGTCCATTACCGACGGCTTCACCAGCCCATCAGCACCACTGCGCCCCTGCCACATATAACTACAGACCATATAGTTCTCTTAAAACCACTTGGGCTAAATAATGTATATATAATGTATATATTTCACTTATATATTTAAATCTTTACACCACGTGATCGTTTTTGTATTCATATAAACTAATCTTCAAAAGAAGAATGAATTTGCTACCATTATCAACACAATGTGTTTCAGTATAAGCATATTGTTCAAGTATATGTGGTTTTTAGAATGTATATGAATAATTTCTTGAAGTAAGGACCAAGAGAGGTATGAATTCAGGAAAAAATATATTCAGTTAGATGCTGGCTGAATCATTTGAAGACATTGACACGCTACTGAGAAGAGGAGTGGGTGGTCACTGTAAAAAGCAATATTGCAATGAATGTAAATATTTACAATGCAAAGAACCGTTAACATTTACTCAATATCTCACACTGAGCATCCATTCAAAACACAAAGCGTTCAAAGTGACAAAATTACATTAAAAAATTTAATCATGAAAAAAGTTTTGTAAAAAAAACTTCTTTGTAACTTTTATAGTCTCTTAGACCCACATGTAGCCGGATATTTATTAAAACAGATATCTCCCCCACATCGCTTTCAAAAATACGATCATTCACACGTAAACGTTTTTATCCACATGAACCTGCACAAATACGCCCTTGAGTGTTGTCATAAACACTCCAAGCACATAGATGTCAGTGTAACACAAACCTAAAATTCATGTCAGCCAATCAGAATCCCTCAAAACAAACATGATTTCCTGTTGTCATTTCCGTAAGGTTTGGAACATGGCGCCAGGAGGTAAAACACCCAACCTCCAAATTCTCCTTCTCCGGTGCCCCGTAAAGCACTGTAATAATTGGGTTTCTAAAAAAAAATGAGCAAAAATTGTCTGAATCAATGTAAGAAGCAGCATATCTCTGGTGACATTCATTTTGATCAAACGCAAAATCAATAACAGTCACGTGTGTGACGTCATTGTCGCATCATTTGTCGCAAACGGTGTCGTTTAAAATAGTAAAACGCCGTTTTTACAAGTACACACGCATACACGAAAACGGAGTTTTAAAAAATGTCTACTTTGCCCGGAGTTTTCATTTATAATCGTTTTTGGTAAAACCTACGTTTTCATGTGGATAGAAGCCCAAAATGTATTAGTTTTTCCAGATACCCGGCTACATGTGGACAAGGGTTCAGTTTCATTTACCATATTACATTGTCACTGTATTTAAAGTTTATGTACATTTGCTTAGAATTTGCCTTTTTGCTTTGCTTTGCTTTGTTAGTTTTACCCATTAATGTAACTTTAAGAAGCTAGAAAGTGAGAATTAATATCATAGTTAGGTTCAAGTTTCCGGTGGCATTTGTCACTAAAAAGTAGTATGTGAGTGAGAAGAATAAAAAAAAAAAATCTTGTAGGCCAGTGTCAAAGTCTTACTGGAAGGCAGTAGTAAGGGAAGGAGAGTGGAGTTAAATGGGCTCGATTAGTTTGTTTTAATTCTAGACAAGCTGCATAAACTTGAATAATGCAAAGTGGGAGATTGGGAAGCGATACATTGCAGTAATCAAGCAAAGAGATGATAATTTTTGTCGCTTGATATGATGGGCATTCATCCAAAGCGTTTTTTTTTCGGTGAGGCAGACAGATATTTAAGAAAAAAATGTGGGCATCATTAGCATATTGTGATGGTAAGACTTTTTTTTTTTTTTTTTTTTCAATAACACTGTAACTCTAGCCTGTTTAAAAGAATCTATGAAAAAAGAAGTGATGATTTGATAAGTTGTGAAAGTGCTTGATGTGGAAAGGTGAATTGTAAAGACCGAAAAGTCTTAAGCAATTAAAGTAGCATGTGACAATAAACCCCATAAACACATCACTCCATAATCTCCCTGCCCAGCTTTCTGCAATTTTGCATTTACAATTATAAGAATACCATAGATGTAAAACTATATGAATACCTTAAATGATTCTAAATTACACTCCATATTCTTCAGAACTACCGATGATGGGCAAGATCTCTGAAGCATTGTCAGTAATGTCAAGACATTCATCATTTTCAAGAAACACCTGAAGATTATGTGTTTCTTGAAAATTCAAAAGAGAAAGAAAGAGAGATAGAAAGCGGGATGTGGGGGTAGCATTTGTATATTGGATCAGATAAGTTAAAGGTCAGTACTTGATCTTACTGTGGTGATGTTGCTCCCTAACTTATTGACATTACTTGTGTCCTTTTAGTTTTAAGTTGTGTAGGATAGGAGTGTCCACAAAAAAAAAAAAAAAAAAAAGAAAAATGTAAGTGAAAGCTCTCAGAATCCATAAATCAGACACACTTTCACACTTGCTGCTGCTGTGTCCTCATAACAAGAATGTGCTTGCTAAAAATGACATCACATCTCTGTGACAGGCAGCAGCAGACATCTATCTGCTTTAACATGATTATATTTTACCAAAGTTAAGTGGTACATAAACGACATATACCTATACATTTCTCAACGCTATTGCTGATCTGCCAAATCCCTCGAGATGAAACAAACGTGAATTTTATTGAGACAATTTATTTATTATTTATTTTTTGTCATTACATTGGATTGACTCCCATTTCACATAAGCTTCGGATAACATATAAAAAAGAAATCAATTATATGTTTGGCAAAATAATTACAATCTAACAGATGCATTTGTTGAGATATGATGTTTTTACCTTCAGCCTAACCATTCATTTAATTCTGCCTCTTGAAATAACTAAATACAATGGTTAAAAACATGTTTTTGGTTATTAGTTTTGGTTTATTTCTCATTAGCAAAGCTACATGCATAATATTATATGCATCAGTTTTTAACAAATGCCACAGGAGTAGCATTCAAAAATGTAACATTCTACATCCTGGATAAATTACATAAAATAAGTTCCCAATGTTTTTGAACAGGATCCAAAGGAAGTAAAGTTAGTTCGCTATATGCATAGTTTAAGCTGTAGAACATATTGCAGAAAAATACTGAATTATTCTATAAATAAGTTACAGAACATTTTAAATGATACCTTTCTTTTAACTGGTTAAAATATATATTTTTTCCCCTTTAACATCAAGAATGTAATATTTTTGTCTTCCCCAGCTGAACTCATTTTTAGAAATCAAACCATGCCTGTCAGTGTTTTTTTTTTTTTTTTTTTACTTGGCAGCACTTGCAGCAGTAGGAATGTGCCTCTAGAGAGAAATGAACAGATGAAAGCATGAGTGCACTGAGCATCTCTCAGGTGCCCAGAGTGCTGAACTGCGACTTTCTGCAGTCCCTCAAAAGGGATGTGCTGAGTGCACTTCATGATTCTGCTCTCAAACACGTTTAAATCCACCAGTGTGTATTCTATTGATTTTTCTATGCACTTATTTGATAGATATTTTGAAAAGAAAACCAAAAAGAAAGCAAAAACATTTGCCAACTAAGTAACACCTGAGCAATTCATGCCCCCAACCTACCACTGATTTGACTGTGGTGTGATTTATTTTTTTTATCTATTTTAGCTTTTAGATTTTGATTTTTATTATCCCTGAGATTAATGCAGGATATGTATAAGGACAGTGTGACTATAGTATGATTTGCAGTAGGCAGAATGGATGGGCTTGAAGTAGAGTTTTAAATTCTTGTGATAGTCATGGACAGGCTGACAGACAAGGTTAGGCAGGGGTCTCCATAGAACATGACGTTGGTGGATTACCTTATGATCTGTGGTGAGATGAGGGAGCATGTTAATAAAAGCCTAGAGGGATGGAGGTGTGGATTACTGATACAGGGTTTGGACAATGAAACTGAAACACCTGTCATTTTAGTGAGGGAGGTTTCATAGCTAAATTGGAGTAGCATGGTGGCCAATCTCCATTACATTGCACCAGTAAAAGCACAGTGTAAAGGTTCAATTAGTAGGGTAAGAGCACAGTGTTGCTCAAAATATTGCAATGCACACAACATTATGGGTGACATACCAGAGTTCAAAAGATTGGTTTGATGAACATCAAAGTGAAGTTGAACATCTCCCATGGCCTGCACACTCACCAGATATAAATATTGTTCAGCCCCTTTGGGGGGTTATGGTGGCGCGAGTCAGGAAACGTTTTCCTCCACCAGCATCACGCAGTGACCTGGTCATTATCCTGCAAGAAGAATGGGTTAAAATCCCTCTGACCACTGTGCAGGATTTGTATATGTCATTCCCAAGACGAATTGATTATGTATTGGCCGCAAAAGAAGGCCCTACACCATACTAATAAATTATTGTGGTTTACACCCAGGGGTTTCAGTTTCATTGTCCATCCCCTGGAAGTAGGAGTAAAACAGAGGTCTAAAGTTTATTTGCAAGTGGTTGAAGTTAGTGGATGAGTTTAAATACTTGGGGTTGAGTTTAGAGAGGTGGTGTAAAATAACAGAAGTGCTCTGTGACAAACAACTATCTGCCAGAATCAAAGGAAAAGGTGGTAGCGAGAGTAGGAAGTAGTGAAGATAAAGATGCTGAGCTTCTTATTGGGAGTGATGAGTATAGACAAGATTATAAATGAGCTTATTAGGGGCACAGTACTGTCAGGTCATTTTGGAGACATAACTGTGGAGGCTGTGATAGGTTGGCCATGTGCAGAGGAGGAATTTGTCTTCCTATGGTTTCTTCCAACAACACCAGGGAGGTTTTTTTTTGCCACTTTCGTTTCGGCTTGCACATTCGTGCTTCAGGCTCGGTAAACTGTAAAGCTGCTTCATGACAATGTACTACAGTAAAATGTGCCATGTAAATAAATATGCTTGCACTTGGATTATCTTTATATTGGAAGTAGAATGCTGAGGATGGACCGGCCAGGCAGATGGACCATAAGAAGGCTAAAGAGGAGGTTAATGAATGTTATGAGGGAAGGAGGTTGGGATGATCGAGGTGGAAACTCGGGATTAGGCACAATAGATAATAATGATTTACCGTGGAAACAGGCAAAAGAAAAAGATACACACGCTGCTCAGCCCCTGTTTTAAATAACAAACCACAGGAAAGATGATACCAATAAATCTGATGGGCAAAAATAGCTTGCACATATGTTATTCTAAATATCTTTGTGTGTTTGTCTAGGCTCTACTTCAAGTGGCCAAGAATCTCTTCACACATCTTGGTGAGTTTTTTTACAGTGGTATGCAAAAGTTTGGGCAACCCTGATACATGTCATGATTTTTGTTTATAAATTATTGGTTGTTTGGATCAGCAATTTCGGTTAAATATATCATATATTTCAGATGAACACAGTGATATTTCAGATGTTGAATTAAGTTTATAGGATTTACAGAAAGTGTGCAGTAATTATTTAAACAAAATTAGGCCGTGCATAAATTAAGGCACCCCAAAAGATAAATTATAGAATATTTCCATCCTTCTTTTGCAAAAAAAAAAAAAAAAAAAAAAAAAAAAAGCCTTCAAACGCTTCTATAGCTTCCAATGAAGGCACGGATTCTGGATGTTTGGGACCATTTTTCTTTACAAAGCATCTCCAGTTCAGTCAGGTTTGATGGTTTCTGAGCATGGACAGCCCGCTTTAAATCACACCACAAATTTTCAATAATATTTAGGTCTGGGGACTGAGATGGCCATTCCAGAATGTTATACTTGTTCCTCTGTGTTAATGCCTTAGTAGATTTTGAGCAGTGTTTAGGGTTGTTGTCTTGTTGAAGTATCCAGCCCTGTCGCAACTTCAACTTTGTCACTGATTCTTTAATATTATTCTCAAGAATCTGCTGATATTGACTGGAATTCATGCGACCGTCAACTTTAACAAGATTACCAGTACCTGCCATGGCCACACAAACCCTCAGCATGATGGAACCACCGTCAAATTTTACTGTGGGTAGAAACTGTTTCGGAATGCTGTTATTTTTTCCGCCATGTATACCCATAAGGGCCATATACCCCTTGTTCTGTCCAAATAACTTAATTTTAATTTCATCAGTCCACAGCACCATATCCAAAATGAAACTAACTTGTCCAAATGTGCTTAGGCATACCTTAAGCGTGTCATGTGGCATGTACGCAAAAAAAAAAGGTTCATCTGTATTACTCTCCCATACAGCCTTTCCTTGTGCAAAGTTTGCTAAATAGTTGAATGAGGCATAGTGACAACCTTCGGCAGCAAGATGATGCTGCAGATCTTTGGAGCTGGTCTGGTGGTTGATCATGACTGTTCAAACCATCCTTCGCCTCTTCCTATCTGAGATTTTTCTTGGCCTACCACTTTGGGCAATAATTTGAACTGTGCCTGTGGACTTCCATTTCATCACCATGTTCCTCCCAGTGGAAACCACCGGCTGAAATCTCTGAGATAGCTTTTTGTATCCTTCTCCTAAACAAAAATTTTGTTTGAATTTTGTTTGCACCTGACAAAATTTTGTTTAAATAAATATTGCACACTCTCTGTAAATCCTATTAACTTTATTTAACTTCTTAAATAGAACTGTGTTTGTGTGCTATATGATATACTTGATATATACTTGGTATATACTATACTGAAATTGCTGATCTAAACAACAAATGATTTATAAAGAAAAATCATGCAAATTATCAAGGGTGCCCAAACATTTGCATGCCACTGTATTATTATAATTTTTATTATTATCATAATGTTTATGAGCATAGATTGTATGGCCAAAGTGTGCATTGCAACAACTGTAAATGGCTGTAATACTCATGATTTAACAAAGCAATTGCTTTTGAGTTCAACTGAGTGGCGACAGACCGTGAAGTAGCATGTGATTTGTTAAAAAAAAGTTTTATAGTACTTCACTGAAACAAGAGCTAATAGTGGTCTGTTTTTTTTCTTTTGTCAGATGATGTATCAGTCCTGCTTCAAGAAATCATAGTTGAAGCTCGGAATCTGAGCAACGCTGAGATGTGAGACATTTAATACATACTAATGGGTGAATGGTTACCTGTAGAATATATAGAATATATAACTTTTTGTTGTAACACTTTTTTAAATGGTGGAAGTTTGCAGCTTAAAAAAAGGTCATGCTGTTTTAAGTCACTGTGCTGCAGTGGGAGCTTTATGGAAGTGAAACAATAACCTTAAATATAAAGCACTATTAATGCTTTATGAATGAGTTAATAATTCATTATGAATATGGGATTTATGGAAAGTGTTACCGTGTTATAATTCCTATATATAACAAAGCCACACAAAACAAGTCAAAATCAAACCAGTCTGCTCGAAAGTTTTTTCATCCACAACATCTTTCTGTCTCCAGTACTAACGCATTTTAAATGCTATTGTGTTTATTTTGCTATCATAGAGAATAACAGATTAAGCTTTTTTTATACCATTGTAAAACCCACAATTGTGCCAAAGTTAAAATTACTGAGAGCACATGTGCTAATTATACTGATCATTGTGAATATAAACTTTATTTAAATGTATTAGTATATGGCCTGGTGCCAATACAATAAGCTTATTAGATAACATCAATGAGTTGGTAGTCCTAAAAGTGCTTGTTGAGTATATTTATCTTTGGTGAAGAGCTTACTTCATGCCTGTACCACTACAGAATAAATTTTAAACCAGTTTAATGCCTTCTGAAGATATTTAAACATTGTTATAAGTTTTGTACATCAAGTAACAGATTATTGGATAAAACATCAGAGCAAAAACTGAGAGCTGCACTTGTATCCTGTTCCAGCATCTTTACCCTAGAGCTGGCTTTTATGGTTTAATAAGAGATGATCTGATGAAGGAGTCTGATAGTTTCTCTCAATGGGCCACTTAAATCATGTTTAAGTAATACTTAAGAGAGGATCTGTCCTAATTAGCTTCAGCTTATACTCTCCTTTACCGGCCTGTGTTTGTAAGAAGAATAACAGCCCCCACCCCTCTGTGTCACCCCTTATTTTCCTCACAGTTGTTCGGTGTTCCTGCTCGACCGCGTCAGTCATGAGCTGGTGGCTAAAGTGTTTGATGGAGGAGTAGTAAACGATGATGAGGTATAAATTCATTGTAAATGTCATTATAAGTGTACTTAACTTGAAAGTTACTTCTGAAAGTTAATCAGCCCAATTAGATCATTTAATACAGAAATGTTTAATTTTAATCAAAAATAAAATATATATATATATTATATGGCATAGGATAGGAACTAGGTGATACAGCAATTGGAGCACAACAAGCTTTTTCTTGCCTGTGTTGTGTTTTTTTATTTGCAACAAATAGACAAAAATAAAATAAGTGACAAAAAAAAAGTTTACGTTTACTTTCACATTCCACACACACACACACACACACACACACACACACACACACACACACACACACACACACACACACACACACACACACACAATTATTAATTAAGAGTTTAGGCTGGAACACAACCTTTTTGCATTACAAAAAAAGTTTCCTCCTTATAAGAGGAATAATTTTGGTTGACTTTTGTTTTATATATAAATAATATATTATTAATAACGGTATAAAACTATCACACAAAATGACCAAATTTGAAAGGGGGAGCAGATGAACACATGCTCTGATTTTGAGTGGTTTATTAGACAGTTAAACAAAAGAAGAGTAGAAGATAGAGGCAAGCAACAAGTTAACTTGCAGATCTGTATTAGAGTATTAAAACCAACTAGTCAAAATCAATGGTACTAACAGACTATGAAATGCTAAAAATGCTTGGAAAAATAAAATGGCCATAAAAATGGAATAATCTAAAAAGTGAGACTGCATAACCCAAAGAAAGGGAAACAAAGATTACAAAATGGGAAGAGCTGAAGATAACTAAAAGGGAAAGAAATAAAGGAGTACAGATTAATGACACTAATTTAAAACTATAATTTAAATAAATGCAAAAAAAAAAGAAATCCAAGGGAGCAATAGTAAGCAATGTTAAGCAAATGTTTAAACTAATATTAACATTGGACATTATTTTGTTAACTCAAATGTAAATAGAAAAATAAACAAACAAAAATATATAAGATAGAATTCCACTTTCATCCTGGAATTGGGAAAAAAAAATTGTCTACATTTTTACATGCATAGTGGGACTATAATTAATTGGAAAATTTAGAGTTCTACATAGAAGTCTACATACTTTTCATAAAAGATTTGTGAAGCTGTGAGATGTGCCGAGTTTATATGTAATTTGTGTTTTAAACAGAAGGAGTTCCGTATCCCTGCAGATCAGGGTATTGCTGGGCATGTGGCAACTACGGGCAAAATACTTAATATTAAAGATGCCTACTCACACCCACTCTTCTACCGGGGTGTGGACGACAGTACAGGATTCCGCACCCGCAACATCCTTTGTTTCCCTATCAAAGATGAGAATGAAGGTATGAGGCCAAACATATATTATGTTTTATTTGTTTATTAAAGTGGGTGGCACAGTGGGATAGTGGTTATCACGTTCGCCTCAGCGGTTCAAATCCCGATCTGGATGGAGTTTCCATGTTCTCCCTGTGTCTGCATGGGTTTTCTCCTGGTTCTCCGGTTTCCTCCCATAATCCAAAAACATGGATTCCAAGTAAATTGATTGCTCTGAATTGCCCTGTATAATGAGTTTGGGTGTATCGGCCCAGCGCACGAGATATTCTCCCCTGGATGGGAATAGGGAAACCCACTGCGACCCTCATAAAGGAATAAGCGGAAGATAATAGATGGATGGATGTTTATTAAAGTAACAGTTCAAGAGTAGAAATCCTACTTATGCTACTTTAGTAAACTTACAGTGTTTACTAGTAAAATGTAATTCAAGTATTTCACAAATGAATTATCATATATATGAACATTAAATGATTGCCAAAACTATATAGAATGTTCTTCATTGTGTGTGTGCGTGAGCAACACCCTTGTCCTTTGTGTGGTGAGAGATTTTTACCAGCAGCATTATAAGAATGTTCAGGGTGGTGGTGACATTTTGAAAACTAAACTTAATCAACTGCAGGCACAAGAATAAATCATAGAAACCATGGTAACTGACTGTAGTCAGAGCTACAAGATACGTACAGCGATTCAAGCAAAAAAAAACATGCATTGTTACTCCTACGCTTGGCAAAATACATAATAAATCTAAAAATGATTCATTTCAAAAGACTTTAGCTTAGTTACTAATCGCTTACCCGGTTTAGGGTTAAAAGGGGTCCTGGAGCTTATTTTAGTGTAGATTGCACAAATTCTGAGGAACACCCTGGAAAGATTGACAGTCTGTAGGGCAGATGCACAAACACGGACATACTCACCTGAAGACAAATCTTCATTTCACCATGACTTACACAAGTTTGAACTATGAACCCACCCAGAAAAAGGGAAGTTCATGAAGTATAGGAAGCAAATGTCACAGAGCACTCGCCCTACATGGGAATCAAAATAACAAATCTTATGCTTTAAAAAGGAAAGCACAAACCACTGCAAAAACATATTGAGTGAGATATTTGTTAGGATTTTAAATGTCAGCCGTAGTTTTGAACGCTAGACACTATGACACTACAATGACTTGTACTTTAAACTTCTGAATGCCTATTATAGCAAAATTATTTTGAACAAATCAGTCCCGATTTCTAGTTTAAAGAAACAATTAGTTATTTAAAGCACTTGTTTAGGAGAAATTTAACATGAAATTATCATATTCAATGAAAATAGGATTCCAGAATTCAAAAATGACTTATTTAATAATTAAAGCTCTTAATAATAAAACAGATGGTGATAGCAACATTTTTTGCACCTAAAATAACCGTCACTCAGCTGGGAAGTACTTTTTTATGTCAAGCTAACACAAGAATTGTCAATAATTGTATAAATTAATGATAAAATTATTAAATCTTAGATATACATTACATAATGTATGTACCTAAGGTTTTTACGTTTATTCTAATTTCTTTCTTTTTACAGATGTAATCGGGGTTGCTGAGTTGGTCAATAAAACAAATGGTCCATGGTTTAACCGATTTGATGAAGATCTGGCAACTGCCTTCTCTATCTACTGTGGCATCAGCATTGCTCACGTAATCCTCTACATAGCATTTTCATTTATTCTGTTATAAAAATATTGTAAAAGATACCAACAGAAGGAACTGTTTTGAGCACGAATTATGTAAACCGTGACCTTCGCATTTCGGTATGAGCTTGACATCAGTCGGACTCGGTTGTTGCAAGACCAATATGTCTGTGGATAAACATATGAGGATAAACATTTTACTATTGTTAGTGAATATTAATTCACCAACAAATAACATATTTCTTTACATTGCTGTAGAAATATGCATTGAACTTGGCTAACAGAAAATGAAAAACTAATTCTGATTTTCTTATTCAGTATCCATTTAATTAACACTCTTCACTTAGTATAAACGTGTTGGATGAAAACAAGATACTCTTCCCAATGTTTGGCTGGTCCCAACAAATGTACGAGATCAAACATAATTTTATTTTGCTTTGATTCGGAAGTTCCAGGTTAGAGACACATTTAGTCCCTCACAAGTATACCAACTTGACAGTTGTGATTCAAAAAACAGGGCAGCACCCCTAGAAAAACAAGGCTTAAGGGCCTTGCTCAAGAGCCCTTATTGGCAAATGTGGTGGACTTGGGGTATGAACCCCCAATCTTTAGATTAATAGAAACACCCTAACTACTAAGCTTCCACACCAACTGTGATTCCCTGCAATCCAAAATGAAGGGTAAAGGTTGGAGGGCAGATAAAGGGTAGGTCACCGCAGGTGGGAGGACAAAAAATGCCAGATGCCATTGCAGGATGCACAGTGTTGTATATAAAGCACCAATGAAATCCCTATGTATTGAATTGGGCTTGTATAGGAGCCCAAGATATCTGGAACGGAAACGAAGAAGTACTTTAGTCAAACAAACACAAAGGACATTACAAATATATGGCAATAATGAACTAAAAGCACTAAGAACATTGAGCAAAGGATTAACAAAAAATGCAAACTAACTGCACCTGAGAATCAGTCCCAAAAATGTTTTCATACGAAAACGTCCAAAAAAATTATAAGAAAATTGAAATGTTCTTAACCGAAGCAAATGTGGAATTACACTCTTCAGTTATGTGAAGCTTCATAAATTCCTATTTCGAATAATAAAGAAACATTCGGCTATTTGGAATGTAATTAGTCCTTAGCACGATGGCTTGACTGGATAACTTAACTGGAGGGCTTGAATAACTGTTATTATGTTTTTTAGTTTGATTAAAAAAAAATTGCAGCATGAAGGTCAGTTGTTTATAGTGAGTATTTTTTAATGGGAAGCAATTGTTATCATTATTTGCTCACATTCCATATTATTTAATGTTTTATTTTACTAAATACATGTTGAAATATAATATTTGTCAATTCATGTTTCTCCCATTTTTCAAATTCTATTTAATGGTCTGGGTAGTATTTGGTCAGATATTATAAGCATCTGGGCTTTATAAAGGTGCTCTTGCTGAATGAGGTCAGAATAAAGATTGTTTTGCTACATCCATACAGATTTGCACCTGTGGATCTTTAACACAGTAAAATTACCAGATTCTAACGTCTGCTCCATCTTTAAAGTGGCACATGAATGGTTTTAATCCTACCTCACAAAAACGTCCTTTAAGTGTCAAGAAGAGGGGCTAAATGTCATGAAGCAAACACTAAAATGCCACTGTTGCTTAAATTGTGATATTGAGACTGTTTGTGATAAAATACACATAATTTAAACCTTAATCTAACCAAACAATCAGATTCATTTCAAAAAGACAATTTATTAGTGCACCAATTCGGGGGAATAATATGTTTTAGGAACCTAATGCTTTTAAAAACTTTTATTAAAAAAGTAATTCATGAAATAAAATCCCCCCCCCCAAAATAATTTGGATAGACTTATATTTCTTGAATGGATCAGATTTACCTAAAATATATTACTATAATTTATAGCCATTGTGTTGAATCAACCACACATGCTTATCAATGTTATTGCATGATGACTGAAATAACTTGGGTCAGGAACTGTAAGAACTATATTTTTTTCCCTTTACAGTTTATTTTAAAGATATGTTTATAAATGACTGTTTCTGTCTAACTAACTGCACCTGGGAAGCAACGTCAAAAACAAAATGTCAAAAAAGAGAAAACTGTCCTTGACAGAAGCGAATGTGGGTAAATTAAAATGTGTTGAATCTAAATGGCTAATGTGATTCATAACATACCTCTAATTCTTTTGTCACTCTTAGTCTCTGCTGTATAAGAAGGTTCACGAGGCTCAGTTCCGTAGCCACCTGGCCAATGAAATGATGATGTACCACATGAAGGTATGCGAAGAAGAAGTGAGTCGGCTACTGGTACATGGTATTGAGCCCGTCAATGCCCTGCACCCGAACTTCTCTCTGTTCACCTACACACCACGCTCACTGCCTGATGACAACACACCGATGGTGAGTCAAACAGAAAACATCCATGCAATAAAAATAGATATTTTTATCTTGCAAGTATCTTGCAAGTACCCTGACTTGCAAGTACCCCACTTAACAGCTGGGGTCAGAACACAGAGTTACACACAGCACCCCATCCAGCAATGGAACTTGCTTAGCTTAGTGAACTTGGGATTTGAACCCACAACCCATAGATTGATAGCCCAACAACCTAAACACTGAGCTACCACACCCACATAACACTGAGTTCTGAGTCCAGCTGATAGTGTCAAAAAGTATGGCATCACCAGTCTTGGATGAGCACTCATTCAGACATTTCATTCTGTAGAACAAACTCAGATCAAAAACACAATGCAATAATAAGGTCATTCCAAAGTGCAACTTGTTGTCTTTCAGGAACACTCGAATAAATGAGAAACCATTGTGGACGTCAGTGAATGTTACTTTTATTGACCAAGCACATAAACAAACACATACATTGGCTCCAGCTTCCTCCCATTTATGCTTCATCTGTTTAGTTGTACTTTTTTGGTTTTCAAGACAAATGGCCTTAAGTTCTTGATGCTTTGAGGTCTTTCTTGGTCTACCAGTACGCTTGGCTTTAACAACCATTCCATGCTGTTTGTATTTTGTCCATATCTTGAGTACAGCTGACTGTGAACAGCCCACATCTTTAGCAACCATGCGTGAAGAGTTACCATATTCAAGAAGTTTCACAATTCTCTCTTTTGTTTCAAAAGACATTTCTCTTGTTGGAGCCATGGTCCTTGCCACTCCACTTCGTCCAGCATCTCTCCAAGGTGTCATGACTACTGGTGTTTTTAACTGCAGACTAACGAGCAGATCTAATCTGAGGCAGGCAGTGGCGCAAAAAGGGAGTATGCAGCGTCTGTGACACAGAGTGGTGCTGCACTAGAGGGGGCACCGAATCGATGCCGGAAAATTATTTTTAGTTAGCATTTTCTGTATTTTCTGAGTGGGGGTCAGTTTAAGGGGGGCGGACGATAAAATGTTTGCATACACCTCAGAAAGTATGTAATTGCAATCCTGGAGCCAGGTGTCCATTTTGGGAAAGTAAATTAACTGGGTTTGTCCTTATTTTCTACCTCCAATTTGAGTGATTCCATTGTTTTTTCCTCAGAATTGAATGATTCCATATTTTTTTCCTCGTGCTTGCTCAATAAAAGTAACATTTACTTCGTTTCCCCAATGTTTTTTTTAAATTTCTTTTAGTTGAGCCCATTTTCAAGGATTAAAGGAGGCTTTATTGTCATTTCCATCACATGTAGCTTGTCACGAAAACGAAATTATGGCCCACGAACCTAGATTAACCCTATAAACTTTTTTTTCGAACCTAAAAAAAAAAAAACAATATCTACATTGTATTATATATATATACTGAGTAAGATAATAAATATAGACTATATAATATACACTTTACATTATATATATATTTATATACATACAACTTAAAATATAAACAGTTTCCTTTTTAAATTTTAGCAGCGAAAATGGAGTGAAATACAGCAGAG
>JAOUQT010304714.1:0-15638 GCA_025769995.1 Xyliphius kryptos | reverse complement strand
ATATTCTAGTTTCTTCACCACCATAGCCACCCTTTGCTCTGATTACTGCTTGGCACGTTGTTGGCATTCTAGTTAATGATACTAATTAACCCTTATAAGCACATCTGAAAACAATTTCAAGCTCATTGGGAGAATGCCAACAGTGTGCAAAGCAGTAATCAGAGCAAAGGGTGGCTATGGGGGTGAAGAAACTAGAATATAAAACATGTTTTCAGTTATTTTACTGTTTTTTGTTAAGTATACAACTTCTCATGTGTTCATTCATAGTTTTGATGCCTTTAGTGAGAATCTACAATGTAAATAGTAGGCGATGTAAAAAAATGCATTGAAATGCAAGTTGTGTCCAAACTTTTGGCCTGTACTGTATATATAATCACATATTACACTCCAGAGTCTAAAGTGTCTTTATCCTAATTGGAAAATCTAAGAACCTTTTGCAACCTTTTAAACTTAAGCTTCAGACAGAATAACTATTAGATGACCTTTAAGCCTTACTTGTACCTTGATCATTTAAAGACTACATTCAATTCAGGCCTTTTATTTTGCCTTTCCTGCTAAAATCACATTTCTGCTGATTATCCAAGTGTTAATAAATGAACAGATGTTGGTAAAAGTATTTAAATACGACAGTTTCCTCAAATCTTGATAAACTTTGTGATTTTAATTGACTGTAATGAAAACCTTTATGTATTTTTTTTCCTATTCTAAATTAACTCAGTAATTAAATGTTAGTTGAACATAAAAATTTGCAGAAATTACATAGCATTTGACCAATTTGATTGTGTGTATAGAAATATAAAGATAGTTACAGAAAAAAATTAATGTATAAGGTTAGCCAAAAATATTTTACAAGATTTTGCAAAAGTTTATTTTTAGTTGAGTCATTTAAGTTATTCCATTTTTAATCCTGAATAATTGTTTAATTTATGTGAGTTGTAGTGAATTTGTCTGATTAAATATTATTAATTGAAAACTGAATGTCATTTAAGTATTGTTACTTGTTCTCGTGTGTTTACATTATGGAGGCACAAGACGGAACACAATTGGCTCTGCAGATAGTATATACTAATCACCTATACCATTAATACATTAATTTGTTGATGTATTATTGCAGATACACTTTACCGGGAAGTAAGTTCCATACAGTATAGATGGGTATTGTAGTTTTACAATTACAATCTGTAGTTATTTTCTCACATTATCAGATAAGGGTGGGGGATAAGTTGCAGTACTGCAGTGACACTGATGTTATAGTGGTGAGGTTTTAAACCCTCATCACTCACATACACTCTATTAGACACATCTACCTCTTTGCTCCACCTTGTGGATGTAACATCAAAGACAATGGGTCATTTGTTGCAGCACAATTTGTCCTTTATCAGAAATCACAGAATGCTGCATACAGGTTGACATACAGACTTGCATTCCACTACCGTGTAAGCATTACTACACTACTTCGAATCATGATTGTGTACCCAATAAAGTGCCCGATGAGTGTATATTGTGCTGATATGATGTAATATTATAAAGATGATTCATGCACTGTAACGGTATTCTTTAAATTTTGCAGTTCGTTTAAACATTTGATTGGCGGTTTGGATGATGTTTCAAACAAAGGCTATGAAGATGCTGGAGCCAAAGCCAAGTAAGTTGGCCTTCATTATACTGAATGTAAATTTATTTTAGTTCATCTTTAGTATAGCAAATATGCAAATCATTAATCATATACTAAGAAATACACTGTCATAAATATACAGTATACCCTGCATGTCCAACTAATTTCAAATCAATTTTGAGCTATAGAATGAAAATACATTTTTTTTTTACAAAGTGCTAATAAAGTGGTGATGCTGCATGTTTTTTTAAGGTGGATAAGGCCCTCACTTAGTCTCAGTCCTCAAGTTTTTTTTCCTTAAAAAATAACCAAAAAGGGAGTTTTTCCTAGCCACTCTCGCTTTTGCTTGCACTTTGAGGGTTCAGGCTCAATACACTATAAAGCTGCTTAGAGTGAATGTACTGTTGTGAAAAGCACTTTATATAATAATTTTGAAATGGGTAGTTTCAGTCTTTAAATCTGACCGGCTGAGCCATATGTCCAGCTGTGACATTATTGCTAATAAAGCACACCTCTGACAGCTTCACAGTCATATCAGTGCGTGATATACATACCATTATTTTCCTGATGATTTTTTTTTTTTTGAGAACATGCATTCTGTAATTTGGCCACTAAATGGCAGTATTTGATCATTGGAGAAACAGGAACCCTGTTACATTTACATAAAATTTACATTTAGTCATTCAGCATTTACTCCGTTAAGGTTCCGTCACTCGCATTTCTGCAGGTGTCTTGCCCACTCAAACTCACCCCCTCAACCCCTAACTGTAATTCAGCGGCTCTTTATACTGCAATTCTGCATAATAAAATGCTTTTATATCCATAAAATAGTTATTGACGCAACTTAATTTAGATGGATCATTACTGAAGGCCTAGATGTAAAATGCATGGCCGGCCACTGGGTATCAGTACACTGTGTATCAAGCAAGGTATTTGCAAGATACAAATTCAGGTGTTTAAACAGATAAATTAGTTCTCCGGTTTCCCCTACCAGTCCAAAAACATGGATCAAAGGTCAATCGGCTGCATTAAATTGCCTTTATTTCCATTGCTCCTATATAGTGTGTGTATGCTAGAGTGCGCTCCCAGCTGTGGATTATCACCTTGTTCTTGTTCTCTTTCAATGTTCAATGTTCTTCTCATGTGCGCGTGGGTTTAAATTGCCTCTATTTAAATGCCCCTATAGAGTGTGTCTGTGTGAGATAGTGTGTGCCTAGTGATTGATTTGGTGCCCTATCCTAGGTGTATCTGCCCAGCACTAAAACATTTTTCATCAGGATGGGAATAGGGTAGCCCCCTGCGACCCTAATGGAGGATTGGATTAGAGGATGATGAGATGAGTAACGTTGGCATTATACGTAGTCCAAAAACTTTGGGAAGGGTCCTATGGCGTCAGAAGGGGTCCAAAAGTTTTGAGAACTTAAAAACTGAATCTGTAAGCAAAAAATTTAATCATTGCACATTTTTTCACGCTCTTTTTTTTATTTTTTCGCCTATGTTTCTCTCTATCGCCCTCTCTTGTCTAAAATTTTCTCACGTTCGATTTTTGCATTTAGGGCCTGTTTTAACCGGTGGGGGTGGGGATTTAGACAGTAATTGACTGCTCGAGAAAAGTCCAGCCAACATGTATTTGCATTTTGCTCTGAAACCACTACGTCTTTGTTACTGGATTTAGTCTTGTGCTATGTGACTTGCGTCAGGACTGAGCTTTATTTATTTGGTCTGCACCTCTTAATTTGTATTCTTTGATTTGTTTTTACTTTACATCTGACCCACTGGGCAAAGTTTAAGCCCTACAACTAATTTTATATATTTGTCTTCTGGATAGACATTTAATTTTATCTAATTTTTAAGTGTAACAAGTAAATCCTCTTACAGTTTGGCATGTTTATCTAACACAAGATGAGACTGTTAGGATTTCCCAGATTTTCCCTTCCTAGAACTTGTGTTGCAAAATCCTTTGGCCATAAAACCTGTTTACACGGTAAAGCCTACTATCCGTCAAATCCGATGTGCAGAATAAGTCCAGCCTTTGATGCTTTTATACACAAAAATATTATTCTTAAACCCCTGACGCATACATGACACGTTTTTTCAGGTGAGCAGAGCTGCTCTGGTGAGCAGATGCAAAGTATTTGTAGTTGTACATAAATCATAATTTTTTTCTGTTTTTATTAATTTTACCAATTTTTGTCCTAATCTAATTTCCAACCTGAAGTAATTAATGTTAATGCCTAAACCTCCAAATGTCTAATCAGTGGTAAAAGTGAGCCCCCTTGTGGATTCTTAAAATAGTTCGTGGCATTTAGATATGAGGCAGCATGATGTCATTGTAGTCTGGCTTCTCATTACAAGTTACAGAAAAAGCAGTGTGATATATATGTTGCCCTTTAATGTTCTTGAGATCATATATATACTTGCTGTATAATTCAACTCATCTCATGTAATTATTTTCCATCCTCTACTGGGGTCGTGGAGGAGGGTTCCCAATGCTCATCCAGGGGAGCATGTTTTAAGCGCTGGACAGATACACCCAGGACAGCGGGTCTTCGTTGCTGGGGACACACTTATTCACACACACACTATACAGAGGAAATTTAGAGCAGCCAATTAAATCCATGTCTTTTGACTGTGAAAGGATCCCGGAGAAATCTCACAGAGACACAGGGAGAACATAGAAAAGTCCACACAGAATGCAAAATGCAAAAATAGATGGTTATGAGCAAATGAAATAAGGTTGACCTGACGACACATGAAATATCCCGAGCTCATACTCTCATGGGGAACCCCCCACCCCCCTCCTTATTTTTAAACAAGTCATGACTTACTGACAAGTAGGTACAAAAGCGTTTAATTATTAATAATCTGGCCTTCCGTGACGTGATCAAGTCGCTTTTTAAAGTGAACACGGTTACAGTAACAGTGTAACGGTTTCTCTGATGATCAAAAGTTTTATCTAGTGGCCATATTACAGAACAGAATTAGTGCTCATCGGTCTTCCTGGTTGTATTAATCTGTGTTAAATGATTTAAAATAATCTATTGTATATCACGCATTAATATAAATGTGAAGAAGTCAGCGGTGTGCATTATTGTCAATAATGTCAAAATGAGACAAACAGTTCAGCCAATCAGATTTGAGCACCCTAACTACCTGTTTTATAAAAAAGTATTTGATTGAATAAGCTCTATAGCTCCTTTAGATATCCTTCTGTAATTAAATACATATCTGTCTGATTGATGAACATTTAGTTCATTACGTTGTTAAAGCTTGCTAGCTGGCTTGATATAGTACTAGGCTAAATGTTTATGAACTGAGCAGGAGTAGACATAAAAATGTTGAACCCTTCAACTGTTGTTCTGTTCCTTATGAATCACCTTTTAGAAACAGCTTCTATATACAGCGACAGAGGACACCCTTAACCTTACAAGCATATGACCAGCCAAACTGATTTGTGGTTGGCTGGCCTTTAGTACACGTTTCAAGGACATGTTCAGTGCTCATGTCTGTGTTTTCTTAGGGAAATCTCTCTGGCACCTACTGTATATAAAAACAAAAAAATGTAGAAATCAAATGACCCAATCTAAAAAGTCAATACCACCTGTTTAAATGTTCAACTAAATATCAAAAACAAAAAAGGTATAGCGAAATGTAACATTGATGTTTACCTTTAAATTAATTTGCGGTGCATGTAAACTACATGTGTTCCTATTGAGTTCATATGAAGTTCATATGAATAAACCATAGGAAAACCAATCTGGAGTGTATTGTATGTCATGCATTAATACAAATAGGAAGTAGTCAGAGGTGCGCATTATTATTATAGCCAATCAGATTTGAAGACCAGAACCACCCATTTTAAAGTAATTATTTAGTTTTAAATAAACACGTTTTCATAACGCTTTCATAAAGGCAATAAGGCACACGAGGTTGTGAGTTATTGTCATGAAGTGGCAGGAAAGAACTATGAGTTGGGCATAACAACACCATTTCCCCATGATTTATTCACAATAATGTATGCCCTTTCCCGTCGTATTGCTTAATTAATTAAAAGCTTGAGGTATATTTGATAGAACTTAAGTGGCTCCCAGTCGAAGTACAAAATCAATAAAGATTGTTTCCGTTTTTTTATGTTAATTATTCATTGTTTTTGATATTTTTACCATTAATCTTGCTATGCACAGCTATATTTACATTTAATTATTTAGCAGACACTTTTATCCAAAGCGACTTACAAGGAAGATAACACCCCAAGTCAGTACTTTAGGGAAAAAAAACAGCTCACTGTAGTACCATCAACCCTGCACATTACTCGATCTGGCTCTTTTTTTATAGCAAGTGGAATTAACATCAGTAACTTAATCTTGCAAAGCAGTTATGTAAAATAATTGATTCAGCCCTAAACATATTTGGTTTTAACAAAGCTTTCAAATACAAGTTTAATTCTGCAGCAAAAATATACAGATTTTGTAAGTGGACATCTGTTTAAAATTTAAAAGTGGACAATGGTTAAAATGGCTTGTTGAATATTGTTCATATAATACATTCAGTGTATTTATATCTTTCATTGGCATTGTTTATCATAACATTTGTTAAAATGAATCCAACAACTGTTCGATTCAGATCTTGCATAACAGTCTTTGGATGGTTACTCACATTGTTAAGCTTCTCCTGTTTAAGCAAAGGCGACTCACAAATCATGTGCCAAAGATATAAACAGAATAAGAGGCCAGGAGAGCCAGAGAGTGGAGATTAATTGAAGGTCAGTACTTAGTTGAAGTATTTGTAAACTTTAAGCAACTAAATATAGAGCGCATGTGTTTCAAATTTCTGACTGAACCATTAGCAGAGTTAAAACTATGTCATACAAAATACTAACCATATTAAACCTATTATGAAGCAATTGCTTAATTTTGGAATTATAAGATTTATTCTGCCGGTTTTCTTCTATGTTTGTTGGTTACCTTTTTTTTTATTGACTGTTGATGCAGTAGTGTTTGATAAATGTCTGGTTGTAACGATGCTGCTTGAGTAGAGTTTTTCCAAAGGTTTAAGGGATGCCATGCACGATTACTGCACTGTAATTTAAAATGGGCATAGAGACCATCTACCTGAATAATTGAGCCCAACAATGTACAATCAAAAAAGCAGGGGACCAAGTTCTAAACCCCAAGGCACTCCAGTGTCCACAAGATGACAATCGTAAACATCACCATTCCATGATACTGTGAAGGTCCTTCCTGAACGATCCTGAAAGTTATAGTGGACAGTAGTATCTGATGATTCACAGTTTCAAAAACTGCAGCATGGTTCAGGACCAGAAGACAGAGGGTTGATAGTTTGCTTTGGTGTATTTAAGCGCAACAACCACAGAAAGCAAAGCTGTCTCAGTGGAATGACCACAACTAAAACCAGAAAATGTTCTTATAAACAAAAAATCTTGAAACTCATTTAGATACCACACAATCAAGTGTTTTAGACAGAAAGAGGGGAAAGAGTCCTGTAGCACACGACCAAATTTATGCTGATTGTTTAGTTTAAAAATCAGGAAAATTAACAGTCCTTATATAAAACTCATCTCATTTCATTATCTTTCGCTTAATCTTCCACTAGGATTCAGGTGAGTACATATACAGACGCTGGACAGATACACCCAGGACAGGACGCCAATCTATCGTTGGGCACCGCTCACTCAGACACACAAAAAATATACAGGGACAAATTAGATAGGGGCGATTCACCTTGAATCCATGTTTTTTGCAACTATGTTTAAGTGAAGACTTATTTTCACAACTACTTTTTTAAAGTTTAAGTGAATATACATTAAAAGAAAAAAAAAAAATTCAATGTGTTTCGATGATGAACTGTCCACTGGTATGGTATTAAGCTGCTGCGCTTGCAGATGAGCACATTCAGCCGGTTACCGTTCATTTAGTGTACCACACTTGTTTACTCCCAGGGGTCTGCCAGCTCAGTGGAAAATTAGCATTAGGCATGAGCAGCTCCCCTTCGCACCCTCATCTTACATATCAGCTGTCATCTGTTCACAAACTGCTCCATATGACACTGGGCCTTTTTCCCCTCATATGGAATTCTGAGATTCCCTGTGTAAGCTGATATGGGGGTGCCACACTTATGATGACAGTAAACACTATGATAGGTCTTGTTTCAATATGGATTTTATTTGTCTTGTATTAAAGATGCATGTTTTTATATTCAAATTGCATCTTCTCCTCTTTAGGTTCTTATAAAATAATCAGTGGCTCTGCTCATTATATTAATTTAGCTAGTCTGCTTATTTATTTATGTATATTTAAAAAAGTTTTAAAATTACATTATGTTCACTAATGCCCACAATTTATAATGTCAGAAACCATCAGCATCCCATTCCATTTAATCTCAAAAGGTTTTTTTGGGTTTGATGTCTAGTAGCTAATGATATTAAATAATGTTTTTCGGTTTCAGTATAATGTTGAAATATTGACTTATAATTTATTAACATTAGATTTGTGGTAACATAAATCTGGTATTCATAATGTATTATTTACACATTTATAAAGATTTCTAAAAGTATTCATAATGCTTTATAATACATGTCATAATCCTTTGTTGATGTCCATAGATGTACATAACCACAATAATAAGTGTTATGAGAACACACCATGAGGCTTTATATCTCAAAGTGACCTAATATATTATAAAATACTGTATATTCATTAACTTATTATAGAGACCAGTGACATAAAGCCTTATAATGTTTGTGCTTAACGAGTGCTTTTCCTAAAATTGTCTCTATAAGTGCTCAAAACTGTATATAAAAGCCTATAAGCTCGCTGTACAGGCTTTAAGTAAAGTGTTATCATCTTGTTTTAAGTCAGAATATCTTAACACCAAAAAAATCAAATTTTTAATAAGTTTATATTATAATGCATTATGTCACTTTGCGTTATAAGGCCTTACATCAAATTGTTATATCAGTTTATGACTATGATTATAAACATCTATGTACTTTAACAAAGATTTATGACCAATGTTATAAAATGTTATGAGTAGATTATAAAGCTTTATGAATGCACTTAAAACGCACCATGAATACGGGATTTATAGGTTTTACTGATTAAGATATTAAAAAATCTGTTCACTATGACAGTAAGAAGCACTCCACATAGCTTTGGCCATTCGGTAATAATGTCCTGATATACAGCACTGGTTGTTCAATAAATGAAGATGTTTGTCCCAGCCAGATATTTTGCTGATACTGTGTTCTTGTCAAACCAGCTAGCCCCTGACACATGTCCACAGGTACTAATCTGGTGTTGGCATTGCATCAGATTGTGCAATGCTGTTCCCGCTGCATTTACTCCTCCTACTGTGCTGGTGCAGCATACTGTTCCCTGTTAACATTTCCAAAGTTTCATGACCATGTACTAATACTTTCTAATCAAGAAAAAACATTAGATCATTTCAAGATATAGTTATAACACATTCCAGTCTGCTGGATTTTTTAAATAATTATTTATATATATTCCGCTTAATATTCTCCTAGAGGGGTTCCCCATGCCCATCCAGGGGAGAATATTTTGGGTGCTGGGCAGAGACACCCAGTACAGGGTGTCAATCCATTGCTGGGCACACAGCCATGTGTTTGGACTTTTGAAGGAAACCAGAGACCCTGGAGAAAACCCAAGTGGACACGGAAAGAGCATGAAAACTCCACACAGATTGAGATTGGAACCTGGATCCCCTGTGCTGAGAGGCGGACATACAAAACTCTAAATTATTATTAGAGATTGAAGCAATATGAAGATTAAAAGCTTCATGCTTCCAGCCTTTGAAAGAAGAACAGCTATGAAAACAAATAATCCTCAATGCGCGTTTTTTGTGTAGTATGTCTCCATAATTTTAAAACGTTATTTAAACGTATCTCACATTCAAATGCTTATACTGGTGAGCAGGTTATGTAATTGTAATTGGAAAAGGTAATGTCATGTAATTGTCTGGCATACTTGTTAAAATTACTACGCCCAACCATAACACTTGTTTCCGGAGCACTGCCTCGCAAACAATGTAGAAAGTTTTTGTTTCTCCATTTTAATTGACACACAAACACCAAGAAATCTAAAACTCAACCACTTTTTATTGAAAGTGGTGGAGGACTATTTTTTACAATGTCAAACTCCAAACACATCTGCTTCATTTAAACTATGCACACAAAATACGATGAGGAATTTCCACCCAAAAACTCAGGTGGAAGAAGGTGAAGCAGCTATTTGATTATCAGTCTGTTTTTGCAAAGCCCAGCCCAAAAGCAAAGGTCATCATTGATCATTTGTAAGCCTGTTTGAGAATTGGCATCAGCAGCTACTGTATGGACTCCTCACACCTGGCCGACATCATTCAGAGCAAATCATCAGAATAATAGTGTTTTTTTCAGTGGCTTGCCTTGTATTGCTAATAATATCAACGTGATGTGTCTAGAAAGGGTTAAACGTTAAAGCTTTTTTAATTAAATTTTTTTTTTTTATTCATTTATTTTAAATATGTATCTTGGTCGATTTAGATATAAGGATAAAAGATTAGACTGACACTGGAACTATAAGAATTAGATTTTTTATGTTCTTATTACAATTAACCTTATTTTGCTTTGGAGTAACAGTTCTATTTACAGCGCTTAGATCACAACTGCTATAGTGTGCTAAACATTGTGTAAATAGTTTCTATATCTCAAAAAAAAATCTTGGTTTATTTGAAACCTAATAGATTTTAACGTACAAAAAAATTGTATTGGATCATATTTTAATTGAATCGATTCATATTATGGGCTTAGTGGCTAGCATGTTTGCCTCTCGGCGCTTAGGTTTCCTGGGTGGAGTTTTCATGTTCTCCCCATGTCTGCGTGGGTTTCCTTCAGGTTCTTCGGTTTCCTCTCACAGTCCAAAAACATGTATTCAAGGTAAATTGAAAGTGAGTGAGTGTGTGGCTGCCAGCGCCCGAATACGTTATCCCCTGGATGCAGGAACCTAGTATCCCATCCAGGATACCACTGCGAATCTAGTATAGGATTAAGTGAAAGATAATGAATGATTGAAAAACTATTCATATTTTATTGTGGGGAATTCTTAAGGATTGTAAATAATTTAACCATTGCTTTGAAAAATCTATATTGAATGAAATAGTCATGAAGCCCCTGATATACACCCCTAGTAAATAGGGTACCCACAGTGCGATGCAAATCCCTCCCTCACTCACATATTACACTGATTCTGGTTTGCTTTGGTGCACCTGTAGTTTCTAACATATTTCAGACAACACTTTCATCGCTGTCTGACCTAAAAGCGTGCCAAAGAAGAAATGTGAGCAAAGTGAACTTTAATTGATGGCTGACACCTCTTGTTGACATGTTGTGAAAGGCATTCTAAGTGGGAGAACCCTGTTTCGTGTTCACGGGCTAAAAATACAGCAGGGATCATTGAACAGATGGTAATAGTGGGGGCTGCTGCATGTCAGAGGGGCACACTTGTTTTGGCAAGCTGACTGACCTTTAAGACCGAGGACTGGGTTGAACTAACCATTCATTTGCAGCTTTTGCTAACCCCTTAAGGAACCTTGTGTCGGAGAAATTTCCAAAAAAAAGAGACTTTTTTTGTTTGTTTTTGATCAGGAAATGATGTCTCTGTTGGGCTGATTGTTGAGTGACTGAGTTTTATAGACTTTTCGTTGAGTTGCAAAATTGAGAGCTTGATGCAGGGAGACTCCAGGGAGCTGGACAATGCTTTGTTTCTCCGAAAGCAGGCGATACCGCCGTGCAGTCCTCGAAATGTAAACTGGAAATGGCGCCATAACTCGACGTTGCAACTTGGCTTATCGCGAACATTTTGTCGAACCAGAGATACAGTGCTCTACCTGAAATATTGGCCTTGTTTGATTTGGAAAACTTTCGATGGGAATCAGTTTGACTGTGCTGTATAACTCCATTGAAGTCGATTAAAAGTCAAAATGCGTGACCTACTTGTAGTCCCGGGACATGAACGGAAAACCAGAAGGCGACTCAACAGTCTGCCTGTTTCCATTCCATCTCCACTGACATTCCCTGTGACATATTCTATCCAGACCTCTAAGAAGTTTCCCTTTTTTCACTTCAAAAAATGCAGATATGAAGCAGAAAACGCCTTCTTCTCCAACCTGAAGCTGGTGGACTTCAACATCATCGACACCTTAGGGGTGGGAGGATTTGGACGAGTCGAACTGGTAGGAAGGCCACTGTTTTATGCATGTATAACATATTGACCACTTAATACGGCATGTGCGCCACATGTAAACAAAATTTTTAAAAAAGAAAAAAAACCATTGGTAAACTTAAATCCAATACTCATAATGCTTTATTAAAACATACATAAGGATTTATAAAGAATTCATAATGCCTTAAAACTTGTCATAAGCCTTTGTTAGTATTCTTAGATGTTTATAACCTCACTCATAAAGTCTTGTTAAAAATTTGCCATAAGGATTAATTAAACAGGGACATAATTCATTATCATATGAACTTTCGATTAAATAAATATATATTTTAACTTCATTAACATGTTATAGAGACCAGTCTCATAAGGTATTATAAAGTTTATGGTAAACTATATCCTTTCCTAAAAATGACTGTGCTTATAATTGTTGTAATTGAAATCTTATAAGCTCTCTTTACAGCCATTAGATAAAGTGTAGTACATAATGTCTTATAAAATATTATAAATGCTCTTTACAGGCTTTGGGAAAAGTAAAATAATTTTGTTCAAAAGTTTATATTATAAAGCCTTATGTCCATTAGTTCTAACAATTTATGACCATCTATGCTAATTTACAAAGGCTTATGACAAATGTTATAAAGCATACAAATGCACTTATAATGCATTACGATTACAGAATTCATAAAAAGTGTAAGCATATTTTTTTTAAAACACCTTTTCATGTATGTTTTTCATTTTCTTACATTGGGAATAACCATCTTTGTTATGTACAGATGTAATGCTGCGCTGTTACATGGCGTTCCTGGCTGTGCTGATGTAACAGCATATGGAACAATCTTAAAATATTACAGCTCTATCTATTCAGGGAAACTTTCCAGTACCAATATAAGGGTCTATCATGTGACTTAAGTGGCCTTTTAATATAAATAATACATGGCAACAAAGGGTTCATTAGACCTAGTCATTTAATATAAATTCGAATCGGATTACAGTTGTAAAGCTTCAAGTATGTGCTTTTACACAAACCTGGTGGTTAGCAAGTGACCACTTGTAATCAGATTTCACTTTCTTATCAAGAAAATACATTTAAACAATTTTACACTAGGTAAAGAGCTAAATGTGTGTGTTTAATTGCATGAAAGGCAGGAGTTTTTTTTTTTTTAACATTTATAAAAAATACATTTTTATAAATTGTAATTTGCATCTATTTCTTAACATACTTTTTTAACCACCTTTACTCTGTTCTCTGATGATCAGGACCCTCACACAGCAGGTATTTTTGGGGTGTTGGATGATCCACTTGTACTCACCCAACACACACTAACACTCCACCAGCATGTCAGTATCACTCTAGTACTGAGAATCATCCACCAACATAATTCCTCCTCTGTGGATCCTGACCTTTGAGCTTAAGTACATACTGTATATCATAGCAATTTTATTATGAGGTATAAATTTAAACTACAAATTGATGTTTATTAACAAACTTCAAAAAGGTGGCTTGGAAAGGACACGTAGCTAAAAAAAAAAAAAAAAAACCCAAAATCAAAATTCTGTAAAGTTGTTTGTAATTCAAAATAAAAGCTGATGAAACATTTTCAATGGATTTAAGTAGCTATGGGTACTGCTAATACTGCCAAATTTCTATGTTGTGCGTTAAAAGATGGGGGTTGTGCAGGCTGCATCTTATATGTACATATAGTTAATAATTGTGGAGATGTATGCTTGGATGATTAAAAGCACTATACCTCTTATATGTTGAATTTAAATCTTGTGCAGTCTGCATTATAAACCTAACAATATTGTAATTGTATGTGTTATAAGCTTAATAACTTTAATAATTTAAATGCATTATACATTAAATACATCTGGATGCATTACTTTGTGAAGTGGCTATAAAAATGGTTTTAAACTATGTGTAGTGCAGTTTGTTTTATGATTTGCAGGCCTATAATTAAAGCAGACAGCATGATATCTTTAATACATGTAATGCTGTGCACCTATGATGTGTTTGTTGGAATTTAGAAAGCATAAAATACCTAAATTTATAATTAAATAATTAAAAATGATATAAAGTCATTTGAAACATTTCCAATCAACCAGATCAGTTCCATTAATAATTAAGACAATAATTTAAAGTACTTCAATTTTGTTTGCTGTATAAAGTATTAGAAATGCGTTAATAACATGCAAGGTTTTAAATAAATTCTAAAGAATGTATATAATTATGGATTTTATTGTTATTTTTTTTAAAAAAACATTAAAATAAGTGTAGTACATTGCACACTAGTATATTCCTCAACTACATTGTAAGGGAAAAAAGTATTCCCAGACCTTTATTTTTGGCGTACTAGATTGACAGTAAAAACAATTGACCTTTTGACAGGTGCCATGTTTGCTAGTAATAACAGATTGATTGATCATTCACAGATTCATTCATAGCGTTTAATTAAAACATTATAGCGAAAAATGCTGTTATGGGGTGTGTTACACCAGATGTTAATGCCCATATATTACAGATAATAAGGTAATCCTTTTGTGATCGTTGTTTAGCTTTGGAAGAACAATACAGCTGTTTGAGAATAACATGCTTACGTGATTATGGTTGAGGGATGAGACGATTAAAGAATCTGTTGGTTTGCGATTATATGATAATTATGATTATCATGCAATAATTACTTTTACCAAAAAAGTTCCAGAAAACACAGAAACAAATCATGGATTCTCGTGTTTGTTAAAATTTAATATAAAAACAAATCGTTTGTTAAATATTGGTATTCTTTTTAACCCAGAATATTTTTTTTTTTAAGGACATAATAAAAAAAAGTGCTCTGCAAGTGTAACTTGTTCTATTTTTTTGGTTCGTGCGAGTTGTGCCATATGGTCTAAAGTTCTGGCTACCAGCAGAACTTTAGACCATATGTCTAAAGTTAGACCAACTTTTGACCAAAAATAATATGTATTTTTCTTATTAAAAAGTTTAATTAATTGTTATGCTTTGATCGCGACTAATTGCAAAAACAATTTATCGTTGTGTTCATTCCTCATTTCTTCTTTTAATAACAATTAAGAGGTTGTTTTTTTTTTTTTTTTGAAATGAGTTTCACATCCATAACAGGTTCCCCCTTTTTACTGTCATATCAAACACTCCTTCTCAATGTTCTGAAACACTGTAGTTTTGATTTTAATTGATTCTAGTGGCAGAAAGCAGTAGTGCAAATATTGCAAGTATTTAGACAACTAATCACTTATGGTTTATCATTAAATATAAAGAGTAAAATAAGGTGAATTGATATACTTTTGCTTTAGTTGAGAACAAAAAGTTTTGTAAATTAATTTTAAGATTTGAGAGTTGCAGACTGACTCTCATGCCCCTGGTCCCAACGGCTGTTTCCTTACTTTGCATTCAGGTGCAGCTCAAAAGTGATGAGACCAAAACGTTTGCCATGAAAATCCTGAAAAAGCGTCACATCGTGGACACACGGCAACAGGAACACATCCGTTCAGAAAAGCAGATCATGCAGGAGGCCCATTCTGAATTCATTGTGAGGTAATTCTCATCTCATTATCTTCCACATGAACCTCTACTAGAGCCGCATGTACACAAAGTTCTATTGTTGGGGGGGAAAGGAAGCAATTAAGAAGCTAATGTAGAAAACAGAGATGTCGAAAAAATTGTACGGTTGCTTAGTGGTTGGCACGTTCACCTCTCAGCGCTGGGGATTCCCGTTTCGAATCCCTATCTGGGTGGAGTTTGCATGTTCTCCCCGTGTCTGCGTGGGTTT
>JAOUQT010304705.1:0-15638 GCA_025769995.1 Xyliphius kryptos | reverse complement strand
CCAGATTGGGATTCGAACCGGGAATCCCCAGCGCTGAGAGGCGAATGTGCTAACCACTAAGTCACCGTGCCGCCCTAGTTGGGACACTTTCTAAAATACAATAAAAACTAAACTATACATTCTTTGGTGAATGCACCACGTACATTTAATGATCGCATCTAGTTAAACTGCTAATTGTGAAACTTTTCAGAACAGGGTAATTATTGCTTTATCGAGTAGGTTTTTCCTCATGTAATCTCATTATCTTCTTCTTAATCGTATAATAGGAATGAGGGGTTCACTTGAGTTCCCCATCCCCATCCAGGTTTTGGGCGCTCTGCACATACATTAACCCCAGGACAGGGTTCCAATCCATCGCTGGGCACACACTCACTCACTCATTCACTCACTCACTCACTCACTCACTCACTCACTCACTCACTCACTCTCTCACTCATTCACTCTCACTCATTCACTCTCTCACTAATTTACTCTCTTACCCATTCACTCTCTCACTCGTTCACTCTCTCACTCATTCACTCTCTCACTCATTCACTCTCTCACTCACATAGATGCACACAATATATAGGAGGGATTTAGAGCAGCCGATCCCTGAATCCATGTTTTTGGACTTTGAGACGAAATCCGAGATAAAACCCACACGGATACAGAGAGAACATGAAAACTCCACCCAGATTGGAATTTGAACCAGACCCCCCAGCACTGAGAGGTGAATGTGCTAACCACTAATCCATCATGCCGCCTCAAATTAGCTTTTAATAGTTAACAATTAAAAGAAAGTATGTCATCATTTGTTAAAAATAAAGGTTTAAGTGAATTGCCAATTCACGGTTTTTATTCTAGACATGTATTTTGAATGTTTTGTAACATTTTAACCATGTTAAATGACTTAACCACTCTGAACATGTGGACAAGTTGCCAGTCTATCATAAAGCAGACAGACAGCCAATCACACCGACACAAACACACACTCAGACACACACACTCATATTTAACCTGGTTTATATTCATTCATTCATTCATTCAGGATCTTCCACTTATTCCTTTATGAGTCGCGGGGGAAATTTCCAATGCCCATCGAGGGGAGAACATCTTGGGTGCTGTGCAGATACACCCAGGACAGGGTGTCAATTCATCGCTGGGTACACACTCACACACACACACACACACACACATACATACACTATACAGGGCAATTTAGAGCCCTGTTTTATATTTATTTGTATTCTTGAAGCCTCCTCTTGAGATGCAAAAGTACTTCCACTATGCCACCATGTGGCCGAATGTAGATTATTATTAACCAGTATGTTACTTGGTTCTAAGTTTTGTAAATAATAAAATAATAAATTTGAGGTGGAATGTTAAATTCTAATATGCGCTCTATATAAAACTCTATTTAAATTCCTGATATTTATGAGCATATTTTGATATAATGCCCATGTTAAGTATGTTTTTAAATACAATAAAAATAAAAAAATGCTCAATTGCATAGTGGTTAGCATGTATGCCTCTGAGTGCTGGGGATCCAGGTTGGAATCCTGATCTGCGTGGAATTTCCATGTTCTTCCTGAAACCATACTGGTCCAAAGACATGGATTCGGATAAATTGGCTTCTGTATGATATGTGGTAAAACTACATCCATGCAATTATGTGTGTTCTGCATGTATTAATAAATGTTATATCCCTGGTGGTGTATGTGCATGCACCAAAAGGGAAATTGTTTTAATTGTATTATTGCTACAAAATGTCTACTGCGGTGGCAAGGTGGATTGGTGGTTATCACGTTCGCCTCTCAGTGCTGGGGATTCCCAGTTCGGTGGAGTTTCCATGTTCTTCCTGTGTCCGCATGGGTTTCTTTTGAGTTCTCTTGTTTCCCCCCACAGTCCGAAAACAAAATTTCAAATTAAATTGGCTTATTTAAATTGCCCCATATAGTTTGTGCCCAGTGATAGATTGGCGCCCTGTCCCTTGGTGTATTTGCCAGTGCCCAAAACGTTTTCCCCTAGATGGGCATGGGAAATCGTAGATATCATAGAGGATTAAGTGGAAAATAATAAAAGAATGAATGTCTATTGCACTATTGCAGATACGGAATCTGCAACTGTTTTTCGTGTTTTTTGTGTTCCGAAACCTACCAAACTGTAAATGTGCTTGTATCTGCCAGTTTTCCTGACTTTTAGCTGTTGCAGACTTCCTTTAACTCTGTCTTTCCTTCTCCTTTCTGGGGTTGAGGTTTGGCACTGATGCATCTCGCTATGTTGTGAAGCTGGGGGACTATCACACTGAGAAGCAAGATGACTTTGAACGTGTGGTCACCCCAGAGAAGGTTGAGGTGCATAGGAAGTACAGCAGTGAGAGCTGGGAACACGATGTTGCCCTGATACGGCTGAAGGGAGCGGAGGGGAAGTGTGTATCCTTTAACCCTTATACTAACGCTGCCTGTCTACCAGCACCTGGCAGTAAGTGGGGAAAGAGACCTGCGTCTTGTGTCATCACTGGCTGGGGCATGTCAGGTAGGTAATGCCTTTAAAAAGGATCTCATACTGTATAGATTTTTGTAAACCCTTTGGAATTAATGTGGACAATCTTTTGAGCACATATTTTTTTCACATTATATGAGTGAGTATTGAGGGAGGTGGCCCGGTGGCGTAGTGGTTAGAACGTAGAATCCTCAACGCTGTTGATTCCAGGTTCGAATCCCGATCTGGGTAGAGTTTTCGTGTTCTCTCTGTGTCTATGTGGGTTTCCTTTGGGTTTTCTGGCATTCTCCCACAGTCCAAAATCAGGATTTCAATATAGTGTGTATGTGTGCGTGGTGTAGCTGCCCAGCACCTAAAACATTCTCCCCTGGATGAGAGAACTCCCTCATAGCCCTAAGATAGAATAAAGCCAGGCATGTCCAATGTCCCGCATTACGTCTTAAGTTGATTGGCCCGTGTCAGATTCGAAACGGCCCGCAACTTATGTCTTATAATGTGTTAATGGCTTCCTCTCTCTCAGAATAAATAAATCATAAAACGTTTAAAATGTAATTCCTAGCACCATTCTAATACTACCTCAAATAATCAGAGGCAGCTAGTGGGCAGAGGAATTACCTTTGTTTATTTCTCAGTAGCCTGCGATGAAAGCACCGATGCATCTGGCACAACTACTGATTGTTTTAAAAGGGGTTGACCGCATGAACTTGACAAAGGAGTTGCTTAACCTTAAATTAAAGAAATCTTAAATTTAAGGTCTTTTGTACAGTTGTTCATATTATCTGGCTCTTCAGATACGAAAGAATTGTGTCTTTAGAGTTCGTACCTGGGTGTCTATAATTCAGTTACATTGCCATTTGAAAAAATAGGGTACTTGTGACAGTACAAAATGTTTTCAAAACAGTATGTTTTTTATATAACTTCCGTGATGAAAAATATCGGAAGGAGCTATTGGCCCCCTGACATCTTCGCTATATCGAATTGGCCCTCTTTGCAAAATGACACCCCTGGATTAAGTGAACGATAATTGATGACTGGATGGAATTTTGAAGGAAGAAATAGCAAGCTACCACACACAAATATGTGATTTCTACTAATGTAGAATGGAAACCAGCACAATACTGTCATTGGCAGAATTTGAATGTCAAACTCTCAGAAGACCTGAGCAAACTTCGACCTAATTAGACTGAATGTCATCATTTTTGTATTACACCAAAATGAAACTGGAGCACCTAATTTTCTCTTTCAGACATAGACCATCCACATACACTGCTTCAGGCATGGGTTCCTCTCCTCCCTCCATGGCAGTGTAGGAAGCGCTACGGCCAGCGTTTTACCAGTCACAGCATGTTGTGTGCCGGCAGCATGACCTCTGAGCTACGTCGGCATCCTGATAGTTGCCAGGGTGACAGTGGGGGTCCTCTGGTGTGCCAGGGTGAATCTGGACGCTGGGTGCTCACAGGCGTTATCTCCTGGGGTTATGGCTGCGGTGATCCCACATCTCCAGGAGTCTATTCCCGAGTCAGTCGCTACCTTCCATGGATTGAGCAGGTGACACACAGCACTGCTCCTCTTCAACACTAATATCTGGCCTGTTGATGACCACTGGAACCTAGAGGTAGAGAAAAATGCCAGAGATCACTGGATACCATTAGCACATTGCTCTATGTGTTACACAGTGCAGTACTGCATAGCTATCTAATATACTATAATATGTCAAAAAAATTATCTTTTAACTGGCAATGATGTATTTTTTATCTGTTCTTAATCAATAGCATTTATTTCCCTGGTGGCCTGGAGTGATGTAAAGTAAAGGAGTAAGTGTTGGTTATCTTTAATTTTAATGCCGTCTGGAGGTTGCGGTGCATGTACTTCTGTGTATTATATTTAAAAGCCATCAGTGCAGCATCAAGTTCTTTTGCATGGTCAGCGAAGAACGTGTCAGCTAACAGTGAACAGTTTATTCCTGTGGATACGAGGCTTCATATGGTGATGAAGGCAGAATCTTTTCTTAAACCATGACTTCTATTAAGACTTACAGCCGACTTGTTAAATGTATAGCTCATCATAATGTTGGTGTTGTGTTAGTTGAAATAGTTGGACATAAAGGAATAAGTAAGGTTTTAGGTAGGTAAGTAGATTTAGCTAAAATGGTCTCTAAGCCATTATGCCATCAAAACCTCAGTGTGTCAAAATCTGACATTCAATTCCATGTGATCCCTCCAAAAAATTTAACATTTTTTGAAAACCTCTATTTAATTAATGTTTACAGACTCATCTAACATGTTCAAGTGTGCTTTATTAGTAGTAGTGCTTTATAACAGTAATAATAAATAGCCATACATGCCGTGTACTTGCTTTGAATTGTGCCATGTTGAAGACATTCCAACATATCTACAAATATTCTGTAGTTTTTGAGTGTCAGTTCCAGGTTTTTAGTTTCTAGTTTTAAATTTTGTGTTTAATGTGAAATGTTTTTTATGTTTAATGTGTTAAATTAGGTATATGTTAACATCCAGTAAGTGTGAATATTGGTTTTTAATAGGGTTATTTTAATTTGATTGAATATTAATGGACTTGTAAAATTCTAATAATGTTTTTCATTCCTTTTGAAATGAAACAAATGTGCACACATTTTAAAAAACATGAACACATATGAAATTAAATATAATGATACCTTAATTAACATAAAACACAATCATGTTATTTCGGAAAATACAATAGTAAGGGCTTTGTAAATTAATTAATAATGACCTATAATTGGCTGCATATAAATGTTCTGTAAATAAATGTTTCACAACATCAGATTGACCGCACAAGTGTTCCTTTAAAGGTTAGTGCTAATATTTCTGTAAATATTTCCTTTTAGGTAAGCATGTGTTGTTGCTTACAAATGCGTTATTGTAAAGCCAGTGCTTTGTTAATAACGATTTAATGTGCTTATGGACACAAAATATTACATTAAACATAAAGACTGGCCCTTTAACTGTTAACATAGAGCATAAGCTACGTTCAGTATTTTGAATTGTTACAGTGGTTTGGTGTTAATGCATTGTCTATAAAGTCATTCCATTTTAGTTTTGCTTAAATGAAATGGTGGTTTGCTTTGAGCCCCACAGACATGGAGGTATGACTCGCCAAATATATTCTGCATTTTGACTGGTTTCTTCTGTCATATAAAGTGATGCCTGCTCTGACATGTCAAAGGAATTTCTGTCATTTGGACATTTGGCAAAGGAATTGCACAAAATTGTTTTGTCACACATTTGGAAAAAGAGAATGATGGGACAGTTGCATGTCATTTGTAAGTGGTGTACAATCATTCAGTCATGTCATTTTGCCAACTCTGTAAGGAAGTGATATTTTGTGTGTTACAAGTGCCAAAATAAAATATTTCTTCTTGTGGCATTTTTCTTTCTATACAGTTTTATTATGGGTGTTTTAATTTAGAAAAAGTTCTGGTAAACTACTTAATGTATAATACTAACTAATTCAGACCAATGGGAAATATTGCTGTTGAAAGTTTATAGCTAAGATGATTTAATAGACATTTAAAATCTATTAATTTCAAATTAATTAATATTTTAAAGTGATCTATTTTTACTTTGAATACACACAGAGGAATTTGTCCTCCAGATTCAACAGTTTGGTTATTTAGCAGCTGCTTTTATCCAAAGCGACTTACAAGTACCCCTTACTTAATGATTGGGGTCAGAACACATTGACAGCACCCTTGGAGCAATGAGGGTTAAGGGCTCTGCTCAAGGGCCCAGATTGGTAACTTTAGTAAACCTGGGCTTTGAACCCACAATCTTCAGATTGATAGCCCAACACCCTCTGCACTGAGCTACCAATTCCCCAGTTAACCCATTCATGCACACACATATACACACACACTGAGTGAAGTGAGCACATATGCCATTTGGGGCAGCTATAGACTCCCCAGCTTCCGTCTACAGGGCTTCCCACCCCTAGTACATGTGCTCACTTTACTCATAGTGTGTATATGTGTGTTTCACTGTGCAGATGGGTTAAATGGGGAGGAGAAATTCCTCTGTGTGTAAACACAGTAGGTAAAATAAATCCCTTTATCTCTTAATGTAGTAAAATACAAGAAAATTTCACTCCACAGTATTAAACCTCTCCATTACTGTTTTGTATGGGCTGTAGTAATCCAAGTGGCCAAAAGAGGGCGACATAATTTACAATATAATTTAGGTGTTACGCAGGTGAAAAATATTTACTAAACCAATACTAAAATACTCGCATTTTTGAAAAATAAAAAGGTAGGTGAATTTTTTGTACTGGCACATTAAAAGCACAAGTGGTAAATTCAAGCCACTACTTCACAGATGTTATAAAAACTGTCCCCTTGTTTATTAACTAATATTTTGTAGTTTTTATTTCCACGCACTTTAATGTATTTATTATAATAAATTCACCCATTTATAGCTCTCTTGTTCATGATTTTTTAGTTTATTAATTTTACTGTATTTTTTTCTCTATCTCTTCATACCTTCTATATATTAGCTTGTGTTTTTTCTTATTCATTCACGTCATCAACCTCTAATCTTACCTGTGCATTACCCCCTCCTTGATTATTTTAACCTCTGTATGTGCTGTGTCATGGCTGACCCTATGTGACTTCAACCAGCAGGTTGTTACCATTGTAAGTTGAGTGAATGCTTCTGTTCAATGATCTAAAGTGATGTATTTTTATACAATAACAATATAGTTGGGTTACTTGTAAGTCACAATGGATAAAAGCAACATAATAAAATGTAATTGTATAATTAATTCAGTAACATTGAACACAATATTAGTAAACAGACTTGCATCCCATACACCAATATAAAATGTGTAACAAAAGTGATCAAATAAACCATGATTTCAAGTCTTTCTCAAGATTCAAAGTAGCTTTATTGGCATGACTGTATGCAAAACAATATTTCCAAAACATTACAACAATAATAAAAATTAAAACACAATATAAGTAGCACAAATGACAACAAAAGTGAATAAAGAAAATCCACCCATTATCTTCCGCTTAATCCTCTATTAGGGTCACAGGGGGGTTCCTCATGCCCATCCAAGGGAAAACATCTCGCTGGGCGCTTGACAGATACAACCAGGACAGGGTGCCAATCCATAGCTGGGTACACACTCAATCACACAGCCACACACACACACTATACAGTGCAATTTAGAGCATTCAATTTACCTTGAATCCATGCTTTTGGAATGTGGGAGGAAACCAGAGAACCCGGAGAAAACCCACGCAGACATGGGGAGAACATGGAAACTCCACCCAGATAGGGATTCGAACCGGGAATCCCCAGCGCTAAGAAGGTGAATGTGCTAACCACTAAGCCACCGTGCCAATAAAGAAACTATAAAAATATAAGATGATTATAGGAAAATGTCTTCACTACTCACAGACTGATATACTTCAAATGTTTATTAATTTTAATTCTGATTATAACTGGCATCTAAATAAAATTCCAAATTCGGTATCAAAGAAAATTAGCATATTGTGAACAGGCTCAATATTGAAGACACCAGGTGCCGCACTCTAATCAACTACTTAACTCGAAGCTCCTGCAAAGGCCTTTAAATTGTCTCCCAGTCTAGTTCTGTGGGCCACACATTCATGTGGAAGACTGCTGACTTGTACAAGGAGGGCAGGACACAAAAGGTCATTGCCAACGAGGCAGCTGTTTGCAGAGCTCTGTGTCCAAGCACATTAATAGAGAGATGAAGGGCAGGAAAAGATGTGCTCAAAAAAAGTGCAAAAGGAATAGGGATAAACACCCCCTGGAGAGAATTGTAAAACCAAACCCATTCCAAAATGTGGGGGAGATTCACAAAGCGGGACTGCAGCTATTCAATAAACCAAAGCTCTGGGAGGCACAGTGGCTTAGTGGTTAGCACATTCGCCTCTCAGCGCTGGGGATTCCCAGTTTGAATCCCTTTCTGGGTGGAGGTTGTATGTTCTCCCTGTGTCTGGGTTTCCTTCCTGGGTTTCCTACGGGTTCTCTGGTTTCCTCCCACATTCCAAAAACATGAAGGTAAATTGAATGCTCTAAATTGCCCTGTATGCGACACGGTGGCTTAGTGGTTAGCACGTCACCTCTCAACATCTCTCGGAGTTTGCATGTCTGCGTGGGTTTCCTCTGGGCACTCCGGTTTCCTCCCACATCCCAAAAACATGGATGAAGGTAAATTGACTGCTCTAAATTGCCCCGTATAGTGTGTGTATGTGAGTGTGACTGTGTGAGTGAGTGTGTGCCCAGCGATGGATTGGTGCCCTGTCCTGAGTCTATCTGCCCAGTGCCCGAGACGTTCTCCCCTGGATGGGACCTAATCCCACCTCCCCCCTTTCGACCCTCATAAAGGAATATAATGAATGAATGAATAAATTGCTGATAATGCTATTGAAGATAGTATGTGGGTGTGTGTAAGTGTGTGTGCACCCAGCGATGGATTGGCGCCCTGTCCTGGGTGTATCTGCCAGCACCCGAGACGTTCTCCCCTGGATGGGACCTAATCCCACCTCCCCCCTTTCGACCCTCATAAAGGAATAAGCGGAAGATAATGAAGGAATGAAGAAACCAATGCTCTTTGGTATATTACCATCTCTCTCTCTTTCTTTGGTATATTCCCGGTCTCTCTCCCTCTTGGTATATTCTCGCTGCGTCTCTCTCTCTCTCGCTTTCTCTGTCGGCTATATCCCAGGTCTCTCTATCTCTCTCTGTAGTAGATTCTCTCCGTGTCGGAGTGAGCGCGGGGAACATGGCGGAGTGAAACAGGCTGTGCAGCAGAAGCAGCGCAAAGTTGGGGTTTCCCGGTTGCTGATGTTTTCGGCGTGTTGAGGTGATAACCGAGGCGGTAAGTGAACGCGTTTGGAGGAGAGGCGGCAGTTCTTTCAGGGGTTGTTTGTTGGCTGTAGGATGGCGCAGCGAGCTGAGGGTTTTTTTTTCCGGCAGAACGCGCTGCTTTCAGAAAAGCTTCAAACTTAAGTCGACACACTATGAGCTTCAGCCCACTTTCTGATCGAACACCTGCGCAGTTCAGTAGAATGAGAGACGTTTCGGGAACTTTCGTGCTCACAGTCATTCAGGTTAAGCTTTAAAGGGTTGAACAAAGCAAGTAACGAGCTAAGCTCCAGTTTGTTTACAGTCTCAGTGGGTTTGTGTTGATCAGAACTGTGTGTGTATGAATGCATCATGTTTGCTGGTGGAAACTTTTTTGTATCAGGTTCTTACAGCAGGGACCTACTGCTTACAGTTCTGATCTGCAGACTGAGTACGAGGTTAAGGTTTTATACGGCTGGTCTGCAGGTTGGAAGGGTGATGGTGTTCTCAGTCAACAGAGAACCTTACAGAACTGAATCAATGTCTGTGTGAAAGGAGAGCTGTGTCCCTGAACCTCCCATCCTTCTATATGACCACTCTTCAATGGGTACACAGTAGGTGGTAGCTCAGTGGTTTGGGCTAATAATCGGAAGGTTGTGGGTTCAAATCCCACGTCTACTGAAGTTACCAATGTGGGTTCTTAAGCAAGGCCCTTAATCCTCATTGCTCCAGGGTGCTATGGATAGAACCCTGTGTTTTGACCCCAAGCAAGTTGGGTTAGTTGTAAGGCGCATTAAATAAAAGCTTCAGCTAAATAACCTAATGTAATGTATTTGTGTAAAAAAGAAGTATTAGAGTCTATGATTATTTTAACGGAATTTATACATTTATTAATTAATTTAATTGAATCATTGATTTAAAACAGTGTTTTCTAATGTCTTCCTTCTATGATGTCATGTGGATTATTGTGAATGTTATTTGATATACACTGATTATCATTCATTTATTCATTCATTCATTATCTTCCGCTTATTCCTTTATGAGTGTCGCGGGGGGGGGGTCACCATGCCCATCCAGTGGAGAACGTCTCGGGCGCTGGGCAGATACACCCAGGACAGGGTGCCAATCTATCGCTGGGTACACACTCACTCACACAGCCACACACATACATACACAGGGCAATTTAGAGCATTCAATTTACCATGAATCCATGTTTTTGGGATGTGGGGGGAAACTGGAGGACCGCGGAGGAAACCCACGCAGACACGCGGAGAACATGGGAACTCGACCCAGATTGGGATTCGAACCGGGAATCCCCAGCGCTGAGAAGCAAATTTGATAACCACCAAGCCACCGTGCCGCCGCGTATAAGGATTAACTAGTAGAATTAATTTGAATTATTTAGACAATTAAACAAAAAAGAACTAGCGTGCTAGCATGCTGTTGTCATGTACATAAATGAAAAATGCCTATTTTATGAAAATATAAGTTGTTAAGCATCATGTATGAAAATAGTGGAGCCAAAAAATCACATGTGCAGCTGGCAAATTCAGTAAAGCGTTTAGATACAGATGGAAACATTTGAAATGATTAGCAGCGAGTACAATGTTTACAGCTAACTCCTCCAGCCCTTGCCTCAGAAAGACATACTGGCCGTCGAAAAACATGCGATCATCTGTTTAGCCTTTCCCTTGTTGTTCGCACTACAGCTGCGGTTCAGATTCATCCGGTCATGAGGCGTGTGATGCTGGGAAACTGGGAGTAAAAGAAAGTGTCAGAGAGTTCAGTTCTTTCACCCTGATGGTTAATTAATACCATTTTAACTTTGCCCTTAGCAGACAAATCAGCAGTAAACGCAGCTGCACAACAGGCATTAATAATTTGCAAAAAGCTCCTCATTGCTGCGTGTGTAATGAACGTTCAGGTTGCACTTGGCTTATTTTTTGCATATCCCCATACTCCAATGCTGACGCAGTGCTTTCTGGGATAAATATAGAGCAAAACATAAGATGTAAATATGTACACATGAACCCATGGACTCACATACAGTGAATAATTGAAGACACGTGGACACATGTGCCAACACACAAAGACATAAAAAGTCAGAGAGATGACATTTTAGGCAAATTGCGGTATCCCATGTCCATGAACTCAAATCAAAAGATGTCAGTGATATTTCGCATAAAAAAACTTGTAAATGTTGTCAACTTTCCAGAAAGGAAAGTATCTACTGGCAAGTCGCTAAATGGCATCAACGCCTAATTTAGAACATTGGCACAGAAAAAATAAGTAAAAAAAACCACCCCAAATACATTACAACCACATGAGCTTTAAATAAATAAACTTTTTAGATTTTTTTTTATTTGCCTGTGAAATGAGCCGTCACTTTTGAAAAAAAAAAAAAAAAAAAAAAAAAACTTTAATGCTTTTTCTAGACCCACATTACATTTTTTATTTTTTACATAAGATACAAAGTTCTTTTAGCTAAATGTTTAGCTTTTATGACACTGTGTAAGATAAATGCATTTATATTTACATGCCACTCCATCGTTAGGAGGTGGGGTCAGTGGCAGTTTTGGGCATGTGCAGTTCAGTTGCAGTTTAGACGTGGAGCGATGAGGGTCTCTCTCTCTCTCTCTCTCTCTCTCTCTCTCTGAGTACTTACTGAGAGTTTTTGTAGAACTTGGTTCATGGACAGAACGTGAAGAACGTGTCTCCAATAACACCACATCAGAAAAAGTCACTAGATTTATTACTATTCGCTTAAAAAAAAGTCGCTAGTGGGTCTGAAAAGTTAGCTAAATATAGTGACAAGTTGGCTGAGTTGCCAACAGTGTAAATGTATTATGGAAAGTCGGATTATGTTTGCAAATTAGCAATATTATTAATTCATAATGGGAAGATACACCCAAGACTGGGCGCCAGTCCATTGCAGGGCGCACACGCTCTTACTCTCTCTCTCTCTCTCTCTCTCACACACACACACACACTATATAGGGCCAATTTTGAGCAGCCAATTTACCTCGAACCATTGTGTGTACACACATACCATATAGGGCCATTTAATGCAGTCAATTCACCTTGAATTTATGTGGGAGGAAACCGGAGAACCCGGAGGAAATCCACGCAGACACTGGGAGAACATTCTCCAGCGCTGAGAGGCGAATGTGCTAACCACTAAGCCACCGTGCCGCCCCCCCCCCTGTAACATTTTAACGTTAATAAAAAAAGTGTCAAGTATTTTATTTTTTTGATTAATCCTGATTAAAACAGCCCTGTCCTGGGTGTATCTGCCCAGCGCCCGAGATGTTCTCCCCTGGATGGGCATGGGGAACCCCCCCTCCCCCACGACCCTCATAAAGGAATAAGCGGAAGATAATTGTTTTAATCATTCTTTCATTCATCACTACGATTAATTGGCTGTGGAATTGTAGAGTACCTTAACTTGTGGTTTAGGTACTCCCAAAGTCTCCTATGACACTGAAAAAAGTCGCTAGATTTGACACTATACGCTTAAGAAAAATGTTGCTAGCAGGTCTGAAAAGTCGCTAAATATTGTGATAAGTTTGCTGAGTTGGCGACATTATAAATGGATTATGGAAGGTCGGATTATGTTTGTAAATTTGCAACATTATCCATCCATAATGGGCAGATACACCCAAGACCGGGCGCTAGTCCATCGCAGGGCACACACTTTCTTACTCACTCACACACACACACTATATGAGGCCAATTTTGAGCAGCCAATTTACCTTGAATCCATGTTTTTGGAAACCTAAGGAAACTTCACCCAGATTGGGATTCGTATCTGAATCCCCAACGCTGGGATGCGAACGTGCTAACCTCTACAGCAACATTATCCCATAGTAAATTCATTTCATTCTTTGCAGATATACCAGACTGATGCTTCAGCTTACACCCGAGGGAGGTATTCCAGTGAAAAAGTGAGTACAACAGTGTCTCAATCCTATTTATTTGCAGCTGTAGCGCCTTTTACTCAAGTACACTTTTCATTTAAGCCTTAAAAGCATGAACCATCGTACCTGGAAGGACACGCACAAAGAATATTTCACATGCCCACACACAGTAATTAAATGTATAGCCCATAACTATTGACTCCAGCTCTGTAGATCTATAGTTAGATTCCATTTTCATGCCAACTGCCTTATACCCTGAGTTAACTCACAATTATAGCACTCAGAGGAACATATACAGTATCAGTCAAAAGTCTGGACACGCCATTATCTATTTTCTCCACTTACCATATAGATGGAATTTGTAGTTTCACAATTATAGAGTGGAGTACGTCAGTTTTTTTTTTCTTTGTCAGTCCCCTGTTGGTTCTCTGTTCTCTTTTTGTCAGGACAGTCACAAAACGGGTATAATATTTGGGTTGTGTATTGTTTATTGTCAGTTCTGCAGGGGCACTTAATGCGGTGAGGGGATTCAGCGCATCAGATCTGCTGTTTCATTTAAACACCTCAGTGACACTGCTGGGAATGGTCATGGGGTCTTGACCATTAGAAACCAGAGTTAAGGGGACTAACACAGTATATACTGCAGTACACAAACTACAAAGTCCATCTTTACGGTTAGTGGAACTAATACAATGTACAATAAGAGGAGCAAAAAGAAGGTGTGTCCAAACTTTTGACTGGTACCATATTTAGTAATTTGCAAAAAATGACTTCTAAAATTACAGAAGTATCTTTTAAAGTTTATTGAGGATGGACGTCACAAGGATTCCTGGTGGACGATCAGGTCACTTTCTGCGAGGAGTCGGCATCAGTTATCACCACTGTAAAAATCCACAACAGGAACAAAACAAAAAAAATAAGATGTCAATAGAAGTTCTTTGTTTTTAGAATCCCCATATGAGGTTACTGTAAAATCAAGGTGCTTACTTTCCATTGTTCATTCCTGTGAGTTTGTTGAACCTGTATTTGTTGTGGATTATGGATTCGGGTTTCTGTTTCAGTTTAACTGGATTTGTTGTTAAAAGCTCTTGTGTGTTCTGCTCTAGTATCTTCAGGGTGTTTTCAGCAGACAGGAAACGGGTTGAGAGTGCCCTAGAGATCTGTGGCCTTCCGTCTGGGAGGGTAAGGCATGCTTTTTGTCTGTAAATCCTATCTACTTTCCTTTTCGCTTCCTGGAGTTCAAATAAATCGTAATGACTTAATTATGAAGTTCACTTCTGTTATATGAAATCATTTTGATTTGCGATTAAGATTGCACATTACTTGCAAGGAAGCATAAAAAGGTAATTAAGTGCCAATTTGCAACAAATTGGAGAAATTATTCTCAGTTATATTTTTGGCAAGGAAAATGAGCAGTGAAATAAAAGATATTTTGATTGTCAATGGGATATAGTCTCATATCGAGTTATATATTAATTCACTTGTCAATGTTAAACATACTAATGTCAAAAAATATCATGGGGAAGAGGCAAAGATAAAACAACCAAATGATTCCTGGACATTTTTTTCACTGACAACTTCCTTCCTTTTGAGAAATCTAGATGTATTTTCAGTTGTACCGTGCTGAACTCCACTCAGTTTAAACAGGGCAGAACAAATCAAATAGATAACAGATTACAAATGATTTAAAACACTGACAATGGATTCCTATTAACAGACCTTGAGTAATAAGTACTTAATAAAGATCTGAAACAATGAATATGAAATTATGCTCGTTGTAAAATGGCTCGTTGCATATATTAATCTGTATTTCCATTAATGGTACATTATTTCAAATAGTGTTTTACCACATTCACCACATGGCACATTTCTGGTGAGCTGGAACTGTTTGGTCTGGACCCTTTTTGTTTTGTTGTTCAGTGTTTGCAAGAATGTTTCTCCAGCATCTTCGTCCAGTTAAGTAAGGATGCAGAATGATGCATAATTACTTTGCTTTTCAATTTTTTTTTAAATAACCTGGTGAATTGATGCGAATGGTAGGCGGTCAGATGTCTGCATCATGGTCGTTATTGGTTCAGCCAATCAGATTTAAGGACCAGAAATTCATTCATTATCTTCCGCTTATTGCTTTATGAGGGTCGCGGGGGGTTCCCCATGCCCATCCAGGGGAAAACGTCTCGGGCTCCGGGCCGACACACCCAGGACAGGGTGCCAATCTATCGCTGGGTACACACACACTCACACATCCACACACACATACACACACTCTACAGGGCAATTTAGAGCATTCAGTTTACCTTCCTGTCTTTGGAATGTGGGAGGAAAGCGGAGAACCCGGAGGAAACCCACGCAGACACGGGGAGAACATGGAAACTCCACCCAGATTGGG
>JAOUQT010304698.1:0-15638 GCA_025769995.1 Xyliphius kryptos | reverse complement strand
CACATAGGACTACATAGTGACCTTGACATTTAGGAAATTGTGTGTTGTTCTCTAATTTTGATCTCCAGTGTATATTTCAAAATCTGTCAAAAAAGTCACAGTTTGCTATGCATTTTATTCAGTGTATTGAAGTAAAATCTGCCGTATTGAATGGAGCATCCTTGTATTGACCTGTTGCTCAAAAACAAGTAATGATAAATAACAATAACATTTATGAGTGATGAGTGACCAGAGCAATGGCAGAATGGTCCCGTCAATAAACCTGACATGTAGACCATTTGTTAACGAAGGATGTGTTTCTTTTTACTTCAACACACATGGTTTAATATTCACCCTATATCCATGTTTTCGGATTGTGGGGGGAAACTAAAGAATCAAGAGAGACCTAAGCAGACACAGGGAGAACATGGAAACTCCTTTCAGATCTTCAGAGGTGCTAACCCTAATAGAAAGATAGTTGCATCAAGGCTTGGAATGGTTATCGTGGGTGAATCTAAAGTACATGTCAGAAAATAAATCCAGCAGAGCTTTTGAGCCCTTAAACTACAGTTACAATGAGAAAATTGTGGGTAATGTGTTATATGTGGTCAGTTAATGATATGTACTTAGACAAAAGAATTAAAAAAAATCTAATGCTTATGCAGTTATACAGGCACAGAGTTACTGAACTGTGCACCCTTAACCAGGGCTCCTGGACTTTTAGTGCAGTTCTGCATTTATTTGTCTTAGTTTTGCTTCATAGTGTATCAAAAAGGATCAAAAAGAGAATGTGGTAACCCTACATAAAATTTTATTTACAAAGTTGAACTTTATTTGCTGGCTATAGACATACCATATTAATAAAAACACTGCAGCTGAGACTCATTTCCTCTTTCTCTCACCTCTACATAGACACAGATAATTTACCCAGTCCCAGGCGAAATTTTTTCTCATATCTGTTTCCCGTTCATGAATCTGAATTTGATCACCGCCACAGTCTGACCGACGTTGTTCACTGTGTGTCCATTTTTTTATTTAATTAATAGTGTATGTCTTTAGCTAGCGTATAAAGCTTTTTTGCTTTATTTTGGTTAAATAAAAAGTAAAGAAACAACGTCAAGTCTTAACTTTAGTCCTATCTCCATTCCGTAAAAATTGCCCTATCCAAAATATATTTAAAAAAGAAATCAAGGAGAATGAAATTAGCTCATTAAGTGGTTCATTTGGTGAAGAGAAGGGAAAGTATGCATGGAGGTGACTAAAAACACTTTACTCTGATCAAGACCCATTCAATGTTTTGAAATATTTAAACATAATTGTGTGCCACTTTTTCTGTAATGTTTCTTCTAGTTCTTCTTTGGAAACAGCCTGAAAGGTAAAGAATGAAGAAGCAAACATTGCACATGATTATATGAGTGTACATGTTTTTGAGTAAATCACAGACTCAGCAGTTAGCGCTTTAATCAAGTTTCCTTGTTCAGTCCGATCCTGAAACGACCTTTGTGTCAGAAGAGAATATTGTCTTAAATGGGTTTCCTTATTTATCTGGTGCTTTCCTCATGGTGTTCACTTTAATGTACAGCTTAACTATCTATGTACATATGTACACATATGATCACATAGATTTCAGGCAGTCATAGGCTTATGTTTAAGAATGCAGCCTTATTATCTGAAGTTCCCTGGTTTGATTCTCTACTAAGGTACTAAGGCTGAAGTGCCTTTGGGCATCGTACCTAACCCCAATTGCTCCCCAGGTGCCAGATACAAGGCTGCACACCTCTCCAAGCATGTGTTCTAACTTCACTCAGTGGGTTGGGTTTAATGTGGAGAATAAATTTATTTGTGTGGAAGTACAGTAGGCAAAATCAATAACTTTATTAAAAAGTTATTTCACGCATTATACTAAAGTTTGACTTCTTGTTACATTCAAAAATCAAATTCAGCCTTCCTTTATCAAAGAGAACTTGGCTTCTTTCTGCTTTGGAATTTAATTTTGACACTTCCCTTTGAATTTCTTTCCTAATTTCATTCATACTCCCTCAAATAATCACACTCAGCTATTTCTCTTTTAGGTTATCTTTTTCATTAAGCCTACTTCCTACTTTAAAATACCTTGCTGATTATTCAGACCTTGCTACTTTCAAGCATCGTACCTTTCCTTTGTTTTTCTTTATATAAAACAGCAGATTTTGTGCTTTCTATTGATGTGGTTCTACTACGAAATTCACAGTTTGGCTATGAGTGTTTGATGGTAAAACGAGTCATGACGATGTTCAAGTTTAACTCCTTTGACTTTTATTTATTCTGGGTGTAATGTTTACATTTCAGCTTTAAAACTTATATCGTTAGACATTTAAGTTTATTATTTTTTTAGTTTTAAAGTATTTTAGTTTATAAAGGTCACAGTTTACCAACAAATAATTTTCATATGAAACAGTCATTTATGATTTATGGCTTCACAGCAAGAAGGTCCTAATTTAAATTTATGTGTGAGGCCTGAATGTCCTCGATGTTTCTGTTTTTTTTGTTTTGTTTTGTTAAGTTCTTATTTTTTTTAATTTAAATTGTTAATTATGTTTATAATTTTTTTTCTCCACATTTCACAGTACAGTTTTCCAGGGTATCCTTTGAATTTTTTATGTCCGTATAAATCTGACATTTAAAAAAAAAATTGGAAAAAAAAGAAATTGGACAATATTACATGAGTGGGTTAAGCTATGATTTAAAGGTGACATGAGAGTGACTCTTGTGAGTGGGCACCCTTCTGTTGATTGGTGGAGTGGATTTTTTTATTTATTTTTTTTATTCTCATCCCATTTGTTTGATTTTGGTTCTATTGATCTATATTTAGGAGATTAAATATAAAAAGTTCCACAAACTTTTAAGCAGTTTATTATTAATCATTAAGGTTTATAAGTTCTTGCTAATTAAGTTTATAAAGACTTAATCTGCACTTTTTAATGTTTATGCCAAATAATATTTTTATTTAAGTAAATCAAATGTTTTAAAAAAAAGTCTAACGATGTTTAAGTAAATTTAATAAAAATTAAAACATGTCAATCCTATGTCAGGCACACACACCCATACTGTATATGAGCAATTCAAATAGGGGTAGTTTAGATCAGGTAATTCACCTTGAATCTGTGGACTGTGGAGGAAACCAGAGAAGTCAAATGAAACCCACACAGACACAGGGAGAACATTGAAACTACACATAGATGGGGATTCGAACCTGGAACGTCAGCACTGAGAGGCAAACATGCTAACTGAAGTGATAAACATAAAGTGATAAACTGCTGCACCAAAATAACTTTACTATATATTACACATGATATAATACACACCAGTCTAAAAATCAAAATGACTATAGTATAATACATTTAGGATGTGAAATATTTTAACGAGGTTTACCCCCTTGAATGTTTGAAATTTATCTGTTCCCCAAAAAATGTAAGTTGTTTTGTTTAATTTTTTTATCCAGATTGAAAATGTAAGAAATTCAGTATGTGTAAAGAACTCTACAACACTTTCACCACCCAATCAACCCCTTTAAGACTTCTTAATTAGCTGTGTTACCTGCATCTAACATGCTGCACCACCTACTAGAACTTAAATAGGAGCAGGAGTATTAGGCTGTGGTTGGAACTAAGCTCGACAGGAAGGTTTCCACTCCTTTATTTGAAATGAACCTATTTCTTGTTGGTACATATGATTTTTTCCTACTGTGTGGATATTTGTGTTTTGATACTGCACTACGGGTGGCATGGTGGCTTAGTGGTTAGCACATTCACCTCTCTGAATGTTCAGCTCGTTTGTAAGTTTCACACGTCGGACTTGAAATTAGTACTAAGAAATTTGTTAAATTTATTGGATTTTTTCCTTTGACTCAAAAACTTCTGTCATTTGTTTTTGGTAAGAATAAAAATATAGTCACCATGCCCATCCAGAAGAGAACGTTTTAGGTGCTGGGCATATACACCCAGGACAGGGTACACATATACAGACACAGTAAAAAAAAAAAATCCCCTTGAATCCCACTTTTTGGACTGTGGGAGGAACCTGAAGAAAGCCCACCCGTACACAGGGAGAACATGCAAACTCCAGCCAGTGTGGGATTTGAACCTGGATTCCCAGTGCAGAAAGACGAATGTGCTAACCACTAAGTCACTGTGCCAAACAACTTGGAAAATTGATTGCAAACATTTAGCTTGCTTTGTAATAGTTGTTCTGGTTGACTGGTTTGTGGCGCAGGATGGGGGATCTGTGTGATGACGCTCACCCCACACACGCCATTCTATGAACGGAGTGGAGCAGAAAGACTCCGGAGCGCGTGGGAGAGCCGCTTTCTCCTCCTCCTCCTTCTCTCACCCTCCCTCCCTCACTCTCTCTCTCTCTCTGGTTATCTATCAGGTGGAGATGCAGCTCCTGCAGCCAGAGAGCAACATGGTGAGAGAGAGGATGGCGCACATGTACAGAGCGCATGCGGGCTGGGTGTCCATGCTCATCGCGGTGGCGTTAACAACCTCCTGTGTGACCTGGTTGCTCGTACGAAAGGTAAGACCTCGTGATTGTCTTTAGTCTTTTGACTTTTGCTTCCTAGAGGCTCATTCTTCTTTCTCTATTTATATGAATTCTCTATTTATTCTCTGTTTATAATTAGCGTTGAAAGAGCATCAGCTCATAATTAGAAACAGGGCATGGAACAAGATATGAGAAGTTAAAGACTGAAAACATACAAATGTTACACATTCTTTTACACATTCAGTTGTACAGATGATTTATTTTTTGCTTAACTGGTCATTTAACACTTCCCTTTTTACTGCACATAACTTCAAGCTGGTTCAGAGACCACATTCACATGTTCATCAGGTTTTAAAGATTGCAAAACAAACACAAAGCGAGGATTTTTAAAACATACTGACATAACTACAACCAAAGATTACTGCTTTTTGAACAGAGTTTTTGAACTGGACTTTTTCCAGTTCTTTTGGATTTACATACAGAACCCAACGATTAGAGACCTTTTAGTCGAGAACCCATTTATCCAATGTTAAAAAAATAAATATCTTCTGTGTTGTGAAATCAGACTTCCTCCTAAATGTTTAAACGAACTGATACATGTTCTAATAATACCAGGACACACTTACTTAGTATTAATATCGAACAAACCTTGCATAATCTTTTACCAACAAATTGTTTATTGTAAGTTTTACAGTGTACATGTCTTTTACATACTGTACATTCCATTGAATTTAGTCATTGTTGGCTGAAGAACAAAGAATTTTTGAATACGTTTATTTAAATACCCAAGTGTAACTTTTTAAAAGTCGCGAAACTGTAAAAAAAAAACATGTCTATTTATCGAATCATCATTATATATGTTGGTCTAACTATATGTCTATATATTTTAAGAAAATATAGAAATCTGTTTACGGAGGTTAAAAATAAACGTTCATAGGTTGAAGTTTAATTTAGCTCATATACTGTATATATACTGTATATATATATGTATATATAAATCTGTGCATCTATATATCTGTCTATCTTAAAACTTTCATGGGTTGAACTTTAATTTAGCCCAGAACCTGTCAAAATGACCCAATTAGTATTTCAATTTAGTTTAGTGAAACTTACAAAGCACAAAAGGTTAAACATGACTGTGTGTGGTGACTGACAACAAGAAATCAGACTGGAATCAAATGTATATAGTAATATTATTTTACTCTATCCTTTGCACTTCAATTTGCTGAGAAAAAAATTAATAGAAATTCAGGAAAAACAGACAACTGTTTGACAAAACTCTATAACACGAAGGAAAATTTTAAATATAATCTTGATCGCCCTCTCTCTAAATTACCAAAACCTATACCTGACCTATTGTGTGAATGTTCAAAAGTGTACAAGTGACAAGGAGATGTGAAAAGTGAATGAACGGTTTGAAGAAATTCAGTTCTGATCTAAGAAATGAACCAAATCTACTAATTAAAACTGTAATAAACACACATCAAAATCCAGTATACGGACAAAATTATTGGGACACCTACACACATTACACATACAGAAGTTTTTATGACATCCTGTTTTAAATTATATTTTCCCATCTGCAGCTATTACAGCTCCCACTCTTCTGGTAAGGCTTTGTACAAGAGCTTAATAAATGTTATAGGAATTTGTGTTTAATTTTCGGGAAAACCTTTGTGAGGACACTGACGTTATATGTGAGAACTTGGCTCAAAATCTTCATTCTAATTTATTTTGAATGTGATTGTTGGGGTTGAGGTTTACAGCTGACATGTTTTTAAAGAATATGACTGAAGTTTTATTACACAATATAGACAAAAAATAAACTCAAAGAATTTTTCAGTTTGGGTGGTTTCCCCTTCCTAGCTTTGACAGCTATGACTCTTATGAGACATTGATTTGCCCATGATACTTTGTCTTAGTCTAGTTCACCCACAAAGGTGTTCAGGGGATGGATGGCAGGGTTCAGTGTGGATCAGTTAAGTTCATTCACACCAAATTTACCCAACCATGTCTTTATGGAACTTGCATTCTACCTCATGGCACAGTCATGCTGGAAGAGAAAAAAGCACAATGGTTTCCACAATGGTGGAAAATTTGATAGGATAATTGGTTTCTCCATATTTACCAAAAACAAAACATGCTATGTGGACACGTATATAAAACACCTCTGAACACGTGTGTAAAATCTAAGTGTGGAAAAATGTATGTTTTTGATTTTGTGTGAGCAGTTTTACATATTGACCTTACCTCAAAACCTTTGGAAAGAACCAGGCCCATCATACGATGTCAAAAATGTTCCCCTGGATAAATAGGCGATATTTCCACAGACACAGTACAAAATCTTGTAGAAAGTTGATGTAGGTGTCCCAATATTTTTTATGTAGTGTATCCATATAAGTGGAGGTTGAGGTGGGTTTAGGATTATTTAGCTGTTGCTGAATTCATTCTTTTTTTCATGTTTTTTTATCGACACTGATGTTTGCTTTCCACTAACAGTGTCATGTTTCCTGTGCTAATAAATATTCAATCTATTCACAATGCATAGAAATATCTATTTGAGCTAAAGTCCTCTACATCCTAACCCCCTTTATAATCCCTAACATACACTATTGTTGATTGTGGCCAAAACATTACATTTTAAAAATCGGATGGCCTGTTTCCTGAATGAATGAAATCCTTTTGATTGGGTGATGAATCTTTGAAAAAGTAAAAAAAATAAAGACTCTTTCTATGACTCTCTCTTTAAGGGCAAATTTCATTGTTTAGTACAACATTACATAATATTTTTAACAATACGTAAACAATGTTTAGTTTGAAGTATTATTTATCCTTTAAACTTTTCTATGACTTTGATTAAAATTATCTGAGAAGTTAAGCACAGTCATGGCACAGTGGCACATGGCACAGAAACCTTATACTTTTCACTCTTTTTGTTTGTTTTTTGGGAGTTAAATGTCTAGACAAAATGAATGGTTATTTCCCAGTATACACAATTACCATCATATACAATCATGTGGGGTTGGGCAGTTAGTATCTTCAGTTTAACATTTGACATGGTTTAAATCTTGCTGTAAGACCATTATGGCACCATGCCATATTTTGTGTTATGAAACAGAACCATGTAAATAGAAAAAGATATGTTTTCATCTTGTACTAAATGTACTGTGAAGTTTAACACTTCTGTTCCTCTACATATTTTAATTTAAAATATGTTTCCTGTTGGCAGATGATAGTGTACCACAAAATTGAAAAAAGTTGGTTACTCAAATGTCTATCAGATCTTTCTGTTATCCCCTTTCTGTTATCCCCCTATATTTCCTTCCTCTTTATTGCTTGTTGAGATGCTGGATCATTTTTTCTCTTTCCAAATTAAGTGTATTTAGTGGGAAACCAGTTTTATTCATTTAAGTTAATTTATTTAAGATGAATGATAGTGTCACGATTGCTTTCACCTTACAGCAAGGAGATCCTGCATTACGGTAAACATTGGTACAGCCTGTGTGTACAGCCTTTGCTTCAACAATTCAAAAGCGTGCTGATGGCTATATTCGAAATAAAAAATTGCCCTATTTTACTGTATTGCTTGCAACCCTTCATGTAGTAAATTAGCTATTAATGCTCCTCAGAAGATAAACTCATAAAATTAAAGCTGTCAAATAGCAGTGACAAATGATATACTATGATAAAATATGATATTTGCTTTTGTAATAATGTGAACTGCACATATACTGAATGGACAAAGTTTTGGGACACACCTCTGAGTTATTGTACATAGGGGGTTCATTAGTCTAATTGAGACAGGTGTATTAATTTCAGCACAATCCATGAATTTTGTATGTTTTTTTGTTCTGTCATAACCTGTGCACAAAACCAAGTCAAAATAAAAACAAATAAAAAAATGGATGAGTTTAGTGGGGAAAAACTTGACTGCGGTAGATCCGTAGATATATAACTTTGTAGTTCTACAACTCTGTTCTCTAATGATCAGTACCCCCCTAAAAAGGCTGTTTTTTATGATGGTGGTAGATAATGTTCAGCACCGCATTGATGTTGATGTGGTGGTGTGAAGGTACATGTAACATAATGTAATGTAACACCTCAGTGTGCCAGATCCAGCTACCAATATCCAGTAGGCAGCATCCTGTAAGTACTGATGAAAAATGAGCAGAAAACAAACCCAAACTGCAACAACAGATTCAGAATTTTCACATTTTTAATCTACAAGGTGAAACAATAAGATCGGGTGTCTCAGTGCACAGTGGGTGGAGGCTGTACTTTAAAACTTCAGCTGCACTGCTTTTTTCTGAGCCACTCATGTTGATGTAAAGAAACAAATGAACTACAGTATATAGCTAAAGGTTTCTTACTGTTTTCACTATGTTAAATGCATAGTTTTTATTTATGTTGGCGTTATTTTTTTTTTCAGGGGCCCCCACCAAAAATACTCATCTTGAACGGTAGGTTCAAATCTGACTCATTTGCATATTTTAAACTCCACTGTATTTAATTAAAGTTTAATTCCACTGTGTATGTTTTAAAGATAAAGTAAACCACAATGACATTTGTTTACTCTGCTTTCCAAAAAAAAAAAACATGTACACCCAATTGGGCTTTCCTCTGACTTCAAAGATCTCAATACATAAACTTAACTGTATTTAATATGAAAGGGAGTGTAATAGACTTTTACCAGCTGATCTTATGATAACTAGGCCGCTTATTCTAACGCTATTGTGGAAAATTATTGTTTGGTTTTTTAAATGTGTTTCTAACATGTGTGTCTCTGTAAGTGTTTATGTGTTGCTTATTTGTCATGCAAACTTGTGGTGAGCTTTTAAGCTGTTTCCCGTAACTCTCTCCTTTGCTGTTTGTTGCACGCCGCTTGGCATGACGCATGGGTTTCCTCTGCTGGTGTGTTACAATTAACCTGACTACACAACACATCATATCATTTTTTCCTTTGACCAACAGGTACTTCAGTTACAGACTTGTTCAGGGTCCCAATTTCAAAAGCACATTTGCTTCTTAAAGGTAAGCTCTCGCATAGGTTACTTCTTGCGAACAGCAGAGTTCTGGCATTATCAAGTTGTAATAGTTATTTACTGAATTCTCACATGGTAAGAAAAAGAAATACTCTTGAGAGTGAAGCTTCTGATACACAATCAGCTGGTAAATCAGTTCCTTTCATCTGGGCCATGTTCTCTTGTACTATGTGGTCATGAAAATTCACCTCCATGTGGTATTTAACATTCAGTTTACTGATAATCATCAATCTACAAATAAAACAGGGACAAATTATGGAGGTTTATAAAAAAAGACCGTACAGTCCAAATAACTTACGGTTAAGGAATTTGCTCAGGCATAACGGTGGCAGTACTAGAAGACTGGGAGTAGAATAGTAAACCTTCAAGGCTATAAGCCAGTATAGTACAGAGCATCCCAATAATAGTCCAATTATATGATTTGTCCACATAACCAGAACTTTTTTCAAAATGTTTTAATTTAAACCTGGATATAATAAAGAAGAAAAATGAGTAGTGCAGCACAGTGTCACAGTGGTTAACACATTCACTTCTCAGTACTGGTGAATCAAGTTCAATTGCTGATATGGTTGGAGTTTCCATGTACTCCTGTGCATGTAAAAGTTTTCTCCCATAGTCCAAAAACATAAATTCAATGTAAATTGGCTGCTCATAGCTGCCCCTATATAGTGTGTATGTGTGTGAGTGATAGATTGGCGACCTCTCCTGGGTGTATCTGCCCAGCACCTGAAATGTTCTCCCCTGGATGGGCATGGGAACCCCCCCCCCCCCCCCATGTGACACTAGTAGAGGATTAAGATTAAGATATGAATAATAAGATAAGAGGAAAAGTTATAAAGTGTAAATAAAAAAGAGAATTCAGACTTAACCAGACTTAAGTAGGAAAAGAAAAAGCTGCTTCACGGAATGAGTGGTAAATTAGAAAAACAGTTTTGGTAATTGTAAATACAGTAGAGCAGGTCGAGACAGAAGGACCTCCTGGAGTGGGTTTGAGGTTAAAGATGATGGTGAGACACAGGGAGACGCACCATCAGTTTTGTGACACTTGAAAGTTATATGTAATATCTTGTCATTATATATATGTTGTAGTTATGTTGTGTTTGGGGGATTTTCATTTGCTGTAGAACAATTCTGTAGTATTACTTACATTAATGTTGTTTTTTTTAACTCTGGAAATCTGCAGGTAAGCAAGGCAGGGATGATCCAACAGTGTCAAATTTGAAAATGTATTAAAGCACAATTAGGACTTTAAAGGCTACCAGTTACAGCATCTATTATTTAGCTGATCAAAGTCATTAAATGTTAACAATTTGTTAATTATATTTGTATAAAATGTAAGATACAGAATGTAGAAATAAAATGCTAATTTATAGGAAACATAGACTCTTTCTTTTTTAATGTCCAACATGCATATTTAAATTTGCAGGGTAAAGTATTTTACCCTGTCATATAGCAACTGCCCACCTCCCTAGAACTTGCTGCTTGGTCATGCATCTTTACATGTTTACTTTTTTTAATGAATCATTGTGCTGTGCATCTTTTTGTTCCATCAGTGCCATTGGCAATATTGCACCAAAAAGCATTTGCCTTCTTTATTTGCCTTTTTTTTGTTATGATTGTAGTCTCCGAGTCCACAACCGAGAGACAGCTGACCTGGGTGGAAGAGTGGCCTTTCAGTAAAATCACCCTGGACACAAGCAATAAGTGGATAACAGTGACCGAGAACGGAATGTACATGGTCTTCATACAGGTGACCTACGATCTGCAAAAAAAAAGAAACAACTCCATTGTGGACCTTGAGCTCGTTGTGCAATTTGCTTATGATGAAGGCGAACAGCAGTTCTGTGCTGCCTACGATACTCGACAGCTTACAAATGAGGAGCATGATGCCCATCTCTCCTCGTTCTTTCTGCTTAACATGAAAAGAGGGAATCGGCTGTCTGTCTTTGCATCACCTCCAGAAAGAGTAAAGCTCGAGGGCCGCCCGTTCACCACTTTTGTCAGCATGGTTCGCTATGCAGACTTTGAGGCATAGAAACAATCCACCAACATGTTTGACAGTTTATATAGTCGAGTGCCTATATATACACAGTTGTTTACGTCACTTTTTTTTTTACCTGTTTATTTGTACTCAAGACCTTCTAAGGGGATTTCTGTGAAGGCTGTTGACATTAAGGCTGCTGTGGAATTGTTTCACTCAGAAAGAAAGGTGATCCCCCCCCCCCCCCAGCTAATCAGGACATTTGTGTGGGGAGCTGCAATATTTTTGGGTTTGGTTGTTTGTTTTGCTATTTGCTATCTCCCCTCTGTTACATGACGCTCCAACTCATGATTTTCTGAGAAGCATGACACATTTTCCTCCCCAAAAGACAAAAGTGATTTTCACTTTGTTTCGGGTTTGGTATGAGTCATTTGAGACAGAGCATCATGCCTGCTTCCTTATTTCACAGTTTGATGAAATGAATACACAGACGTTAATGTCACTTCCATGACCTGCCACAAATCTATGCTTTATTACATATATGAAACTGGGCAGATGTTTTTGGGATGACCCTTTTTTATTATTATTATTACTGATATTATGTTTTTCATTGCAGGAGTGTTTGAGATGTTTAAACTTTACAAATGAATGTAACATTTTATTGGTTTTTTTTTGGTTAAATACGATATTACTATAAGCTTATTTAGTATCTTTATTTAAATCACCTGGAGGTGTAATGTTTAGTATTTTCCACATCCTGTACTTTTGCTGCACAAAACATGTTTAAGTATGTTGACTCAGTCTTTATTAAAAAAATGTTTTTGGAAGAATTGTAAATATTAGGTACATTTATGGCCAAAAGTATGTGGACACCCTTCTGAATCACTAAACTGATTATAAACACTTAAAATAAACATATTAATGTTGTGGCATATAATGACAAAAATAGGTTTTTATTATTTTTGTGGTTAAATATAGTTCCATGGAGACCTATTTTGCTTAGTAGGATTTGTGAAAATTCTTAACACACTGCAAAGCTTTGATTTTACCTCACATTTGGGGTAAATTAGGTTTGATGAATTCATTCTTAAATTGGATTGATTGTGAACCAAAATATTAGATCCTACACCCTCGTGTGGCCACAATTTCTTACATACACACATCAAAAGTGTGGAGATGTTAACACTGCGATAACTGACGAGATGCAGGTTCAGATCATTTGGGCAGGGTGAACCTTGTGCATCATATACTGTCTAGGGTCAGTATTTTCATATCATATCATTCTTATAGCACTGTAACTGACACCTTATTTAAGAGGGTGCAAGCTTGGTATCACAAAAGCAATGCTAGATTTAAGTTACATGTTACTTATAGATATTGTCATTGAGACAGTAGTAAAGAACCTAACCTGGACAAAAAAAGTGGTTGGAATGGACAGCTATCCACAAACTTTTGGCCATATAGAAGTTATTTAGGGTTGGGTCAAATGGGATTTCTGCTACAGCATAAAGCTACTTCACTAAGTAATTCTGGGAAAAATGTCTCAGGGAGTCACGGTCTTTTCCTTTTAAATTAGTTTTTATAATTATTTCATAAATTCTCCCTAAAACTTTCTATCCATCCATCCATCCATCCATAATTTTCTGCTTAATACATTTCAACATTAATGAGGGGTTCTCCATGCCCATCCAGGGAAAAATGTTTCGGGCACTGAACAGGTACACCCAGGACATGGCACCAATCTATCCCTGGGCACACACACACACACACACACACTATATAATGAATAGAACCACTGGTTCAATTCAGAGCATCCAATTCACCTTGGATCCATGTTTTTGGATTGTGGGAGGAAACTGGAGAACCTGTGGAAAACTCACGTGGATACTGGAAGAACATGGAAACTCCACCCAGATCAGGATTAGAATCAGGATTCCCAGTGCTTAGAGGCAAAAGTGCCAACCGCTAAGCCACCATACCACCCAGTCCCATAGTACTTAAATGAAGGACTTGGAAAAGCATGGGGAATTCCCTCGCGACCCTTGTAGAGGATTAAGCAGAAGATAATGAATGAATAAATGAAATACTCCAAACAATAAACCATTTTACAGACAGTTGTTTAGGTGATGTTCATGGACTAGTGAAAAATCTTTTCATTATTACAATGAATCCTGTCTTCCTCTTTCTGCATAATATTTTGGATTAACACTCACTTTGCTCACACAAAGCTAGGAAGATGATGTTGTTACCAAGTCAAAGCTGTGTGTTGTCAACAAGAAAGACACACTAATTAAAACTCTCTATAATAATCATGAAGCTGTAAGAATATTTACTCTACTGTTCAAATGTCATGTCAGGTTGTTTTTTATGTATATATTTTTTTGGTTTTGAAAGGTAGCAACAGATTGACCATTGTATTTTAAAAGTATTTCCAGATATTGTTTTAGATGCCTTAGACTTTTGTTTAGTACTATATGCAATTGTTATACCATAGCAACCAAATGGGTCTGTTTGTTTTACAAAGGTGACCTGTACTGTTCAAGTATTTTTGAAGTATAAGATAAAAAACAGAGTGCTGACAAAGCCAAAAAAAAATATTTTATTTTATTGACCGTGACGGTTACAGCTGTTCCAAGTCTGCCATGAGTCAGCTGAGAAAAGGAGTCAAAGTCAGATTGATTCAGAGCTGCTGGTTTTCAGATGACTAAAATGTGAACAACGTGCACCAAAAAGTTCTGCAGTATTGTCACCTGAGCAAAGACGCTTTAAAACCAAAACGGTGTTATTTTGTTTTGTTTGTTTTGATCGGGATAAGGAGGATAACTACTTCTGAAGTGCTAAAAAATATAACTAGCTTCATTCTCAGATAAGATATTTATGTGGGTAGTTGTTATTTAAAATAATAATTGAAAGTAAATATTGAGCATTAGCATGTTTGTGTCTTTGTGTTGTTTTATTCACATTTTCAAATATTGCATTTTTCCTTTTGAGTAATTTTTTCAGGAGTGACAGTTACAGAGAACCAGTCGAATGTTTGGATACACCTCCTTTTCCACTTATTGTCCATGTTATCAGTTCCACTTTCCGTAAAGATGGACTTTGTAGTTCTATAATTACAGACTGTAGTCTATCTGTTTGTGGCCTACAGTACATACTGTGTTGGTCCCCTTTACACTGTTCTCTAATGGTCAGGACCCTAATAGCAGCACCTCAGAGCAGGTATTATTTGGATGGTGCATTATTCCTATCCCAGCAGTGTCACTGAGGTGATTAAATTAAACTACAGCAGCAATGCTGCAATAAAACCCCTCAATGCATCAGTATCACTGCAGAACTAACAATAAACAATACACCACCCAAATTAGACCTGTTCTGTGATGCTCCTGACCAATAGAGAACAAAGAACCAACAGGGGACTAACAAAACAAAGAAAACAGATGTACTACAGTCTGTAAATCCATCTGTATGGTAAGTGGATAAAATAAGGAGATCTGTCCAAACTTTTTCTAGTACGTATCACCAGCATTACCATGACCATTAATACCTAACTATAAAGATTAGATTACATGTAGATTGCATTGTAAAATGTAGGTCTTACAGCTTACTAGGGTTTCCCTTTAACTTGAATCCAATTTTTTGCCAGTCATTTTGCAACCATCTTATCTTAAGATCTGCAGCTTAATCCTCTACTAGGGTTACGGGGAGAAGAGAGGGTTGCCCATCCAGGGGAGAACGATTCCGGTGAAACTGCCAAGCCCCCAAAACGATCTCCCCTCCATGGGCATGGGGAACCCCACCGCGGCCCTAGTACTAGGATTAAGTGGAAGATAATGAATACTCCAATACTAAGCATTAGTGTATAGATACATTTGTGTTTGATTTTTATTGTTTGGCAAAAGCCTTTTTTTTACTGTATAAGATTTAAATCCTACCATTTTAAAATAACTAATAATGTTCTAATGTAACTAATAATAAACTAATATGAATAAAATATTTCAGTTGAAAATCTTTATATAGTAGATAGTGGAATGCGTTGACAACAAAATAACATAAAAATGAACAAAATGTAAATCAAAATTATTATCCCATGGAGGTCTGGATTTGGAATCATACTC
>JAOUQT010304689.1:0-15638 GCA_025769995.1 Xyliphius kryptos | reverse complement strand
ATGGACTGTTCATCAGCTGATCAAAAGTTTAAGACCATAGCTAAAAAAAAATACTCCCAAACCCCCAGAAAACAGAAAGGGGAAAAAAAGATATGTTTTTTTTGTTTTTTTTTAGATATGGCTTTCTGGAGGCTAGAGGAAAGTTGCTCCAAGTGTTGAAGAGAGCTGCATGAAGGGCATACACTGTCTGGAACTGATATCCATTTTTGTAAACTTCCTTTGCCATCCATCCCCAAATGTTCTCAGTCGAATTAAGCTGAAAAAACATCATGTTTAAGTACAAATGCAGCTTTTGAAAAATTGGTTGCTCAAAAGCTTTTGTCTTTTGAACCATTTTTTTAGCGTTGTAAAGCTCTACTTAGAACCTTCTTAAGATCCAATAGTGCAAAATGCAAATTCTTGCAGTTTTTTTAACTAGTCTTAAGATTTTGATCAGGAGTATAATATTTGGTCAATGTATTTTATAACCTTATGCTAGCATGTCTGCTAATTAAGCCAGCAAATGCCCTGCAGTCTAATTTAGATTATTGTTCAGTAAATGTAACTGGAAAAAAATCTGTGACAACATTGTATTGAATGTCCTGCGCTGTGATAAGAAAGTATCCACTGCTTTGTTACAATACAATAGTATTTTTGATGTAATAGCCTTTTGCTTAACATGTCCTCTAATCTGCACAGATAATTTAGGAGGCATCTAAGGTCACTAATATTTGCTTACTTCAATTTGAGTAAGCAAAAAATGAAAAGTAATCTGAAACAACAGCACAACACTCCTGGTGAGGAATTCACATCAGAGTGCAACAGCTTTGTAAATGTTTAGAGTATTGGTTTGCTATCATATTTGCACAGAACCTGTTAAATTACGTTTTTAATCTTGCTTTTTTCTGCTGCCATCAGCTAATGTTTTGGTGTTTGCTGGGATGTGGTGCTTCAGTTTGCTTTGCTTTAAAGTGTGCTGTGGTGGTTGGGTACATGCCTGCAAGGATCAGTAACTGCATGCAAATCTAATCCTTTCTGCAGAAATGCTTTAAGCCTAGTTTGTGTGTTGGCTTTTATTTGCATGTTTGCCGGGTGTAGGGTTTATGTCTACAACTAATGCAATATATATGTAACAAGCCTGCAATCCTATTTGGTGAATTATTTTATTTTTCATTTTTTTTCACTGCAGTGAAGGATCTTATTCCGATTAGCGCTCGCCAGTGTTACAGTTCTGATGATGCCTACGCAGCTCCTCCACCTCAGGACACAAGGAAGCACATATATATGCTCTCTCCTTTAAACGTGGTCCCAAAGCACATGCTGCCTTATAAAAGTCTGGAGCAGAGAGGTAGACCGACTGTGGCCTTTCCCTCAGGTTCCAGGAAGGTCTGCGCAGAAGGACAGGACAGTCATTCCAATAATACATCTAATAAAGATGGATCATACCAACCAGCTACTAAAAAAGATGCTCGGTCACAAAGGCCCAGTTCATATCACATACAGAAAGAATTTGCCCTTTCTTTTTTTAAGCAGCTGAATGAGAACCTAAAGGTAACTGCTCGCAAAGTGTATTAGTGTGAGCAATAACTGGAAAAAAAAATTGCACACTACATTAATCCTTAATAGTTTTCCTACATATTTTGCATTTATTAGTTATACAAATGCAGCTTGTATAGGTTTCACAATTATTGCCAATATGAATTCATTATTTGGTTTAGTTTTAATTGTAATAATTATTAATATTAATTTCAGTACTATATTTTTAATGATGATGATGTTTAGGTGAAACACCCAAACTCTAAGGAGATTCAACAACAAACCCCAGGGTCCTCCAGTTCATCTTTTATGTCTAAATGTCCCAATCCATCATCATCACAGAATTCTCAGAATCGGTTCCATGACCGCAAACCTGTTCAAGAGCGAATTCTACAGTGTGTCAAGAAGATGGACCAGCCACTCAGTGGGGATTGCAAACCATTATCTTCGCCTGTTTCCACCACAGTAAGAAAGCTTTTTATTGTTATGAATGTACTTACGTGTGGGATAATATTTTGTAAATATTGGAACTTGTTAATTTTTTAAACCTTTATTTAACTAACAACAGTATAAAGAGAAAGTGTCTTCAACAATGTCATATACCTGTGATGAGCACAGAAAACGTGGATAAGATTGAATAATTCGGAACGATTGATAGAATATTTTGGGTTTTACAGATTTGAAATGGCTGTAAATTGATAACGTTGGTATTATTATTGGATATAGAATAAGGATCCACCAAAGGTCCAGTCTTTGAAAAAAGCTTTGTGCTAGATGTTATAAAATCGTCAGTAAGTTCAAGGGTTATATATCTTGGTACAAGACTACAAAAAAATTCATGGATTACATAAATAACAGTGTTGCATAAGCAACCTTTATCATTAAATTGGTTTGAACGTGCAACTGAAATAAGACCCTTAACTCAGTTACCCATCTTAATCTTTATTACCCATCTTATTTATGTTTAGGTTAAACACTCACATTCAAAGGAGACTCCTCATCAGAGCCCTGGGTCCTCTATTCCCAGTTCTTGTTTTACATCCAAGAGCCACAATTTATCAACTTCACATAATCCTCAGATTGGACATCGGTTCTCCGATGACCGTGTGGATCAGCGAATCCAGCAGTCTGTCAAGAAGCTGGACCAGCCTCTCATCAGGGATTGTAAACTTCCTTTATCCACCCCTGTTTCCTCATCCACAGTAAGAAAGATTTATGAGTACAATTTTTAGGGATACTTTAAAATGTGTGGTTAAACTTTAAAATTTATTTTAAAATGTGAGATTCTTAACACTGTAATACTTCAGTACATTATTGCTTAAAAAACATTCTAACCTTGAAATTATGTCCACACACATTGGAATTAAGCCTGTTCCCTACTGGCATTGTAAAATCTTGATTCTGTGTTCAATTATTATTGCGTTTAACTGTCTGTCTGTGTGTGCGTGTGTATGTGTGCGTGCGTGTGTGTGTGTGTGTGTGTGTGTGTGTTTACGCATGCCATAGGAGGAACATAAACTCTTTCAGACTACACAAAGTACACCGGGTATGCATATTTTAAATGTATTCACAGATTGTTTATTAATTTCATGTCAGGCAGAATTTTGACTTTTGGAATCTGAAATATCTGATTTTGACTCTAATCTGTTTTAATTTTCAGGTAGAAAATCTATGTCTTTGAAGAGACGCAGAGAAAGCAGTACAGACAGTCAAGGAGATGCAAAGAGATTACATAAGGAAGATTTCCAAACTACTGTTATAATCAGTGACTCTTCTTCTGGATCTTCCAGTGTCAGCTCACCGCCAAAATATATCAAAAGTGCCTACTTAAAGAAAAGTAGTACCTCTGTCATCACAATAAAGGAGAAGCCCTCACCAGTACCGAACCATCATAGTGATGTTAGGCCAAAGCCTTCTGATGGTTTGGTTAAACAGCTTTCTATCGATTCTAGCAGGGAGCCAATCTTTGAAAGTAACAAAATGAAGACAGAAACTCAGCCCAGCAAGGTTCTCAAATCCAATCATCTAAAAGAAATCAAGAGCCCTGTAGATGGCAAGATCAGTTATAACCCTTTGCATTCCAACAGCTATAGAGATCACGGCGATGTAGATTCATCTGACTCTTCATGTTGTAGATCTTCTTTTAAGCAGTCTAGACCTACTTCATCTAACTCTTCAGACCTCACAGGGTCTACTGATACAAAAGTCCATAATAGTTTAAAGCTCACCCCTACAGCTGTGCAGCATGGAGAGAGGAAGAAAAGCCTAACATGGAAGGATCCTGTAGATTTGGACTCTGACTTGGAGGAGTGTGATTTGGCAGAGGCCAGCTGTGCTATAAGCCTAAGCAGTAGCAGAAGTAGCAGTGAGGGGGATAAGCTGCTGTCTCTGAAGGAGATCCTAGAGTATAGTGCGAGAGTTCCTGGCACGCCTCACAAAACTGCATTCTCTGAGCCAAGCACTCCAGATGCCAAAGTTGCTGTAAGCAAGTTAAAACAACATTATCATAAAGTTTTATGTCAAAATATGTCTTTCTGATTTCATTAATGTACAAAAACATTTTAGAATAGTCACATCGTAATTTGTGGAACAAATCAAATACTTTTAGTAATAAATATCTGGTTGTGTAGTAATCAACACGGTCAGTGTTTGGAGAATAATAAAATACTACTTTTATTTTAATAGTTGGAGACTATGGGGAATAAAGCTACAAGTTACAAAAACACACTGGAGCTAATGTTGAAGGAGAAGGAGCAGAATCAAAAGTAATTTCTAAATTTTGTTGTACTGTGTTTGTTTAAAGTAAAAAAAAAAAACTTTTCTCAAATCCATTTAGATTTATTACTGAGCAATGAAGTAAAATTGATTTGTCTTTTAGGAGTAAAGAGCTTGAAAGGCAGATGCTTCAGTCTTGTAAAGAAGACCTTTCAAAACTGGAAGAAGAGGATGAAAATTCAGATGAAGCACTGTCACATGATCAAAAGTATTTTCTCTTTATTAACGCATCGTATGGGAGAGGGGCGTATGTGGATATGCATATGTATTATCAAAGCAATCCTCACTCTTGATTTTCTTTCTTCAGGGCATTCATACAAAAATTCTCAGTCACTTCATGCGCCATCAGAGACATACACCCTGGAGAGGAAGTGTTTTTGCTTAGTAACTTCGGTCGACTTTTTAATCATCGAAATTTGGACCTGAAGAAGTTGGCTGTGACCCCAAACAACAGAGCTCAGCAGACGTTGCTGCAGTAAGAAGAATAAATTAAAAGCTTTAAATTCACTATCACCATTACACAGTGGATAGCCCTGTCACCTTATAATTACATCTTATATGCCTTTGGGTTTTCATTTCTAAGCAAGCATACCAGATGCTTTCATGCCCTTGTGCTGGTGTGGGTTTCCTCCTAAAGTCTTAAAAGCAATATAAATCTGACATGTGAATTTGTGAGTAAAGCAACCTGTTTAGTGTTTACTTGCCATTCAGTAACTGACCACTGGGGTATGCTCTTGCCATTCAAACAAGGTTAATCTTATGCAAAGAAAAACATGATTTATTATCAATTGTATGAATTGAGATAATCTGTGAGTGTAATATCTGCTTTTTTCTGTGCAGAGGAAATTTGGAGCAGTTTCTTCTCCTATTGAATGCAGGATTGCTGAGAAGAGCTTACTCAACTTCCCCATGCCAGCCTTCAGTCACAAGATGGCTATTCCAGGTAATGTTCTTAATTATAAAACCATTAGCTTTAATAAGAATTCTACAATACATATAATCCACACAAAAAGCTGTTGTTGCTAGACACAAAGGCTTTTGTTTGAGTTTTGATGATCTAGTATAGGCAGTGCATTAGATTGACGATGGTGGTGGTGTACATTTATATATGTTTTAATACATATTAAAATAATCTGTGTAATTCTTGTAAATGCTGCTGTATGTAGGGTGATCATGCTTTGTATCCATGGCAGCAAAATCTGGCATTAATCAATGTAGATTTTTCAGTTCCACATTTACCTTTTGGTATTTTCTGTGAGTTTAGAGTAGACTAAATGAAATCTTTTTAAAAGAGCATAAATTTGTCACTTTGCAGTCTATGATTTTTAAATGGCTTTTTAGTTACCTACAACTGTACAACAGTTTGCTTGAGTGATGTAACTAACTCTTGTTGATTTAATTGAAGATGATGTCTGTCCATCCAAACCCCATCATCAGCGCACGGATTCTGCAGGCCATGATAATGATTGCCTTAACTGCTGCTCAACAAATAGGTATGCTTTGATCTGCCTATAATCATTGTTGAGTTCTATTTGAGATAAATACAACATCTGGGCTACTTGTGTTTCAGTGGAACGCAACAATAACAAGTTTGAGGTTTGGGTACCGACCCTACAGGATACTGCACTTGTTTTCCTAAACATGGGTGTCTCATTTGTTAGTCTCTTTCCTCTGGAGGCTCTGCAACCCCCTTTCAATGAAGGTGACCTGCTGTAAGTATTGCAGTTTTAAACATTACAATACTTGCTGTGAATCTAAGAATGGGCATTTTTTTGCAGTATTTTAGGGCTCTTACAATACATCTAACTGTTTATTATTGCCTGCAACACAATGATTATATAATAATATTACTGGCGCTGATGCAGTGCACTCCGAGGTTTAACACATGAATATATTTGAACTAGTAATTAACAGTCAGCTTTAATTTGTCTCCTAGAGAGAGTTTAGAATTCCAGCCTGATGCTTACAGAAGTAAAGAGGACACAAATTTGTTTCCAGAGCACAATTTTGTGAATATAATTAAGGTATTTTGTTTAAAAGATGTTAAAATGGTTGGAACAAACATTGCGTCTTACTGTATATGTGTATATTATGATGCTAGTAATTATTTGTGTGTGTGTGTGTGTAGTACATTGCACTGTGTGCAGCCTTGTGCCCAGCGGCATACACTGATGCCGAGCTGCTACTGCTGTTAACAGTCGTATGTAGAGTAAGTCTAGAGACTCGTTTACAGCTGCTTCCCACTGAAGACCTTAGCTGCCTGCTGCATCGTCTCCTCAGCAACTTGACACAATGGGAAACTTGGGTAAGACCCAGCAACTAAGGTTTCTTGTACAGTCTTGTGAAAATGTCTGTGCACCCAATGTCATGTAATAATGGACAAACCATTGCAAATTTAAATGCATACATTTCTGCTTGTGTTTTAATTTCAATTCAAAATATTGTGATTGATTATAAGGATTGGGGAAAAATATTATAAAAAAATATTATAAAGCTGGTATAGTTTGACAATATGCAGGTTTTGATTTTCGAATGTTTTTTGTCCATCATATGTAGTTGCCTGAGCTTTGCCAAACTATTACTGATCTGAGTGAAGATCATCACAATCTCAGGAGATTGGTACAACTCCTGCCTCACAGTGAACGAGGAAAGTGAGTGGACTATCATTGTAATTCAATTATTGGTTTCATGTTTTTATTATTACTCTTTTAAAATCTATCAAAATATGAATTATTTTTTAGAAGTTTCTAAATGTACAATTTTATAATCAATTTATCATTTTTGTCATTAAAAAGGCAATTAAGAAGACACGTGAGTGTAGCGATCATCTCTAAACTGTTAAATCAAAGATGCACTTATAAACCCTCATGTACAGAATTTAAGGTGAGAAATTCAAATATCACCTGAACTGCTTTATCATATTTTGTCCATGTGGAAATCTGTTTAAACTGCACCAAACATCATAAACACTGGTTTATATCTAATTGGTTATTTATAACTAAGAATTAACTAGTAATTGCTAATAATTAATTTACATTTCTGTAGGCAGTAGCACAGGTAAAACCCTGAGCTCATCGTTATTCATAAGCTCTGACACTCTTTTACAAGCTGTGTGACAACGCAACATTATTCAAAAATTGTAGGCACACCCACCAGTGTCTAGGAGCAGACACCGTTTCACATCATCTTTATTGTTGAAATTATACTTTTGATGATTAGAAATGTTCTAGTGAACAAGATTAACATCATGGTTGTAGTTGAGCATCATAATTCTGTGTTTTAAGTCATACAGTATAAACTTAGCAGAAGAATCTCTTGTTAATAAAGTGAATACATGTCTGAAATGTGAATATTTTACCTTAGTATTAATGTCGCTACTTAGTAAATAAAAAGCCTTACTGACTTATCAAACTAAGCACTATAAAAGATGCATACGGTCTTGTGCTTTTATATGTGAGAGTTTTTCAGTTTGTTGCTTGTAATGCAAAATTTATACTACAGTACCATACAGTGAATGTTTGGGGTATTTTTTTTTCAGTTAGCATGGCTCAATGTTGCAGCAGCTTAGACTTAAACACAAGACTGTTAATGTAGGCCAGTCCATTTCACTACAAATTCACCTGTTTACTTTTTAACCTTTAACCTAATAAATTGCAGGATGTTATAATTCATGTTGTGTGTTCTCAATGTATTTTTGTTTTATGCTTTAAGCTCTCAGATTTGAGATGTTTTCTACCTCGAATGCGACCATCTCTACTGTTAAAGGGCTTCATGGCTGCAAAGACCATAGAGCCACAGGAGGCTAATGGTTGTGCCTCCACTCCAGACCAACAGGTAATAAAATAAAAATAATCACATTTACTGCACACATTTATTGTTTCCCTATATTTGTCCTAATCGAAGGGTTGATGAAGATACAACTTGTTTACAAAATATATTTTAAATTAATGCATTTGAACTAATTGCAATATTAGGTATTTGAAACAACTTTTAACCTTTTCAATAATTCTTCCCCTAGGCATATTACCTCTGCTATAGCCTACTGGCTTTAACAAATGAAGCATCTAACTTTGAATTTTTGCCCTCAAAACAGCGGGTAAGTTCTTTTTTAAATTCTGCTTTTACTAAGAATCAAATGCTGCTGACACCCAAAATGCTGAGTCATCCATAAAAACATCTAAAATTACATTTTTAAACATCTTAAAGTATCAAAAATAATAAGGACATAAATTCAGATTCATAGACTTTTGTCTTCATTGTTGAGTTTGGGAATTACATAGTACAATACACTGCTAGCCAAAATTCATTCAAACATTTGAGTTTAATGACTTATGGCTACTTTAGTACATCATGTTGAGGTTTAAACAACGTTATGTGATATATTAAAGTGAGCTGACATGGAAAATCACTTTTACACATAAATACGCTATTTCAATGTGGTTCAACTTTCAAGATGTTGGCCAAAATGTAAATGTGAATGTAAATGTGTTCGTCTAAATAATGCCACTCTGGTTGTGGTGTATGTAAACAAGGACTCAAAAGAGACAATCTTATTTATAGTTTTCCTGTCCAACAGACAAGACTTTATATATAGCAAAGGCCTTTCTACAGGATCATGCTACTTTCTTGTACTTCATAGGAATTTTAGTCAGACAGTTATACTTGATTTTGTTTCTGTAGACGGAGCTGCTTCTACTGTCTGCTGAATTAGAGAAACACATTAAATGTGACATTAGAGAAAGTGAGAAAATGCTTTACAGGAGTAAGGTACAGTAATGTGAAAATAATATTATGACTATTTTGTGTTTACTTTTTTTCATGTGACACATGAAACTATAATAAATATCTTACTTTTATTAGGTAAAAGACTTTGTTGCCCGAATATACACCAGATGGCAGGTTCTTCTTCAGCGTGCAAGACCTCAGGAGGTATGGAATATGGTTTTCATGATTAAATTCCTAAAAGCATTAGCATTAAGGTTTGTTGTTAAGATACAGTATTTATAGTCACACCACAACACTTATCCCTCACTGGTCGCCAGCATTTTCATTTCATTTTACCTATCTACCTCATACTTTATTTACATGTTAAAAGTTTACATATTGCCACAAAATCTGCTCTTATATTTCATATCCATTTTTCTTTTTTGCTGCTAAAGTGTGTATGTAAAAATATACATATATGTGTGTATGTTTGTATAGTGTACATTATATATTTATTTTAAAGTACAGGGTTACTCTGGGTCCATGGGCCATAGTTTTGTTTTTATTGCATGCCACATGTGATGGAAATGATAATAAAACCTCCTTAAATCCCTTTCCAGCACTTTTGAACAAGGTTGTTTTTGTCGACTGACTGTTAATAATTTGAATGAAAAAAAGCAAGTTTAATTTTACGGTGGTTTTTAGTAAATAACTTGTAATGTGATTTGAGCTTATTTCTTTATTTTGAGATGTAATATAACAACTCTGAAGTAACGACATAGCAAGCCATGTACACACGGTGACAAAATTGTTGGTATCCCTTGGTTAATAAAAGAAAAACACACAGTGGTCACAGAAATAACCTACAAAAGTAATAATAAATCTAAATGCTATGGAAACGAAGTCAGACATTGCTTCTCAATCATGCCTCAACAGAATTATTTGAAAATATAAACACAATAGAGTCCTGGCAAATAATTAGCATCACAGGTGTCTACAATCTTGTAATCTGTCAGTGGGCCTATATATAGGGCTACAGGTAGTCACTGTGCTGCTTGGTGAAATGGTGTGCACCACACTCAACATGGACCGGGGGAAGAGAAGGAAGGAGTTGTTTCAGAAGACTAAAAAGAAAATTAATAGCTTGGTGTTTCTGTGACTACAGTTGCACATATTCAGAAATTTATAGGACACCATCACTGTAAACAAAAAATTAAAAAGCCAGAATGGAATTTGCCAAGCTTATATGTTGACAAGCCACAAAGCTTCTGGGAGATGTCCTATGGACAGATGAGACAAAAATTACACTTTTTGCCAAGACACATCAGCTCTACATTTACAGGAAAAATGAAGTATATCAAGAAAAGAACAATGTGCTTAATGTGAAACATAAAGGCTCTGTTATGTTTTGGGGCTGCTTTGCTGCATCTGACACAGGGTGTCTTGAATCTGGCAGGGTACAATGAAATCTCAAGACTGTCAAGATTTTAGAGAGAAATATGCTGCCCAGTGTTAAAAAGCTTGGTCTCAGTCACAGGTCATGGGTTTTGTAACGATATAATGACCAAAACACACAGGTAAAAACCAAGAATGGCTAAAAGGAAAACATTGGAATATTCTAAAGTGACCTGTGAGCCCTGACCTAAATCCTATTAAGCATTTTTTAAAAGAAGCTGAAACATGCTGTTTGAAATAGTCACCCTTCGAACCTGAGACAACTGGAGCAGTTTGCTTATGAGGAGTGGGCCAAAATACCTGCTGAGAGGTGCAGAAGTCTCATTGACAGTTACAAGAATTGTTTGATTACAGTAATTGCCGCAAAAGGTTGTGCAACAAAATAGTTGTTAAGTGTATTATTTTTGACAGATTTAAGTTATTTCTGTGACCATTGTGGGTTTTTCTTTCATTAACTGAGGGGTACCAACAATGTTACCAAAAAAATTAGCTTATGTTCTCAGTCAACAGAATTATTTGCCTTTATTCCTACACACACACACAAAAAAACTTTTATATAGTTTAGAGAATATTTTGTATAAGTACAGAGGGATGCATAGTGTCAGGTAATATAAATATTGAACCTGGTGTTTTTTTTTCTTAAATACTTGATTGTATATATCAGATTTGGGGTTGGAGTTAGTTTTAGCTTTGTCATTGTGTTTTATATGACTTTAAATAAAGAATAAACTTGACAGTCTAATTTATAGTATCATAAAGTATAATTTAAATAGCGTAATAACAAAAAAATATTGTAATTTCAGTCATTAGAGGACTTAAAACCAACATTAAAGATGTAGCTATTATGCAGTGACTGATAAAAAATCAGTTGTAATTCAATTTTTTAAATATTACGTTTTGGCAAAGTCTTCCAGTTTCTGCAGCTTAAGTCCGCACACCAACAATTTAAATTTATACATCATTCATAATCCAGATGTAGGAGCAAAATATCATTGTCAGTCAGACTTGGCTATGACCTCAGATGGCGATGGTTTTACTATGATATTGTGCTTAATTTTTTTCCCCTTTCTTTGTGTGTTTAAAACCACAGGGGAAGCTCTTTGATTACTGGAAGCCTCTTCCTGAGGATGAAATCTCCATAAGTCAAGATCACCAGTCTATTGAGCATTCAAAACTCACAGCTACAGAAGAGCTGCAGAGTGAAAATTTTGACAGCACCAGGTCAGAGGGGGAGGAGGAGAAGGAGGATGGACTGGAGGAGAAAGCTGAATTAATAAATGATAGCAACGAAGAGGTAGAAAACAGTGGTAAAAATATCCAGCAAACAAATAAAGAACATATGGTGTGCAATCAAAAAGAACAGCTTCTGGATAGCCTGGATGATACAGGTGCACAGGAAGAGATGAATGTTATGCTGCTTGATGATGAGCTACTGGGAGGAAGTTCAGAGGACAGCAATCTAGATGAAGAACTTATTAAACGAGAAGAAGAACTCCTTAAAGACGATGAGCCTTTAAGTGATGAGTGCATGGAAGAAGAAACCCAGGAGTTAAAGTAAATAAGGCACATACAAGTGGGTGGAGATGTTTGAACGTTTCTTTTATATCATTTTCACTGATTTAATTTTCAGGTCCTGTATTGGTGGCATTAACACATGAAGTACAAACATTCCAATTTCCAAGTTTAAAATGTTTACTAAATTTACCGCATAATAAAATATGTTAGGTTTTATTCATTTTTACGACAAAAGTCTCTTTTCTCTAATTGATACCTGAAAACAGAGTTCATAAGATATGTCATTAAAATATATATGTATATTTCTTTCATTTTGAGTCATTTTAACAGGTTGATTGTATGATTACGGTACAGAATACACTCCTTGTTTTTTCTGTTTTTTTTTTTTTATCAGTCGATGTTTACTCTCCATACCCAAAGCAAATGTTTTGTACTGTTTTCATTTACATTTTCCCTGCTGAGGTCAGATCAACTATGTGTGATGAACACATAACATTAATTCTCGTTTTTCGACACTAAATCTTTTCATTTATAGTTTAAAATGTTATAGTGATTTTACATTTCAAGGAAATTGCTTACAATATGTAATTTAGCTATTAACTGTAATTCTCAGGATACGTCTAGAAGCTCTTGCTTCTTTAAATGAGAGGGTTGTCACGGCCCTTATTGTTCAGCACCTTTGGATGATATATATATATATGTATAAACCACTGCACTGCATTTCATGGAAAAACTTCTGTGGATTGAAAAAATTGAGGATAATTTAGTTTTTATGTTTGAATAAATAAATACATGGTTGTTTACAGTAATAAACTGATCCAGTGTATTATAGCTGAAGATTCTTTTTAATGCACATTTTCACCAATTGTTAAAATGCAATGTTTGGCCCAAGTGCTTACATTTGGTCCAACATGCATGTTGTTGAATTTTTTTTGGCAAAAAAATACTTGTGCCATATTATATATTGTAAAACATTTTATATTACATTTATTTTCTATTTAAAATAAACCACTTGTTTTTGCTTAATATTCCAGGTCTTATAGAGCTTTGTGTAAAACATTATGTTGAAATGCTTGTTTTTAGGCCACAAAAATGCAACAAACCTTTATTTTATACTAAAGTTTATTTTCCTACATCTTAGTATGCATTAAAAATAATAACACCAAAAAGCAAGTGATCAAATTAAAGGAGCATATTGGACAAGTGTTGTGCTGTTATTTTTCTGATGTGGTGTGATTGTATTATCAGGGGATACTGCAAGTAACCACAAAGTTACACCTGATGAAGCATTCTATTACTAGAAACCACAAATATAGTACACTGCTCAAAAAAGTAAAGGAAACTATGACATAAATCCTAGATCTCAATAAATAAAATGTTTCATTTGAAAATGTTTAGTAGCTGGTGGAATGCTTTAAGAACAAAGTAACATAAAAATGATTGAAATGTGAATCAAAATTATTGTTTCATGGAGGTCTAGATTAAGATTTTGGCAGGTTTAATGACAAAATCACAGTGGAAAATCAAATGATAGGCTAATCCAACTTAAGTGAAAATTGCTCAAGACAAGTTAAAATGAGACTCGGTAGTGTGTATGTGGCCTCCACATGCCTGTATGACCTCCCTAAAACGCCTGGACATGCTCCTGATGAGGCGATGGATGTTCCTTCCTTCGGCTCCCTCCATGTTTTCTAGTGTACTGTCCTGTCTCCTGGTATCTGCTCCATGTTCTGGACAGGGTGCTGACGGACACAACAAACCTTCTTGCCACAGCTCGCATTGACGTGCCATCCTGAATACGCTGCACTATCTGAGCAACTTCTGTGGGTTGTAGATACCGCCTCATGCTACCTTTATGGTAAGAGAACTGACAAAATGCAAGTGACCAAAACATCAGCCAGAAAGGATGAGAATAGAAAAAAGGTTTGTGGTCACCATCTGCACAATCACTCCTTTATAGGGGTTGTCTTGCTAAGTGCCTCTCATTTCTACCTGTTGTCAGTTCTACCTGTTCCATTTGCACAACAGCAAGTGAAATTGATTGACAGTCAGTGTTGCTTCCTAACTGGACAGGTTGCGTTCACAGAAGTGTGATTGATTTGGAGTTACATTGTGTTGTTTGTGTTCCCTTTTTTTTTTTTGAAAAATATATTTCTGCAAATCATATATTTGACAACAGTAGAACTCAAAATAACAATTGGATGTTGCTCTTTTTAAAAATAATAATATAAGCATATCAAATGTTAATATCTTTTAAAGCCTGCCGTCCACTGCTTTCCAAACTTCCACTATTTATTCAATTTTTACCAGGTACTGTCTGCCTTTAACCAGTAGGAGGTGGTAAAGTTGCGATAATTACATTCGTTTTCTACTTTCTGGCACAGATTCCCTTATATAAATGTATTGATTTCAGTTAACTTACGATCGACAAATAAGATACCCATTTCCCTCAAATGCTTATAATTTAATCCGTGTGGGATTTTTTTTTCAGAATCACAGCATGGCTAGTATAATAAGTTATACTACTTTACTACTATATATAATAATGTATATATACTAAGTGGTGTTTTTCAGAATGATAGCGTACCAGTTCAAGTCAGATTTATATAACCAATTAACTATACGCTATTTTCCGCCCGTTTCACACTTTTAATTTATATAATTGTGTTTTCGCTTGTTTGCACTTGTTTGCTCTCCGCCTTTGTGGGATTGTTTGAACGGGCACCTGTATTAACCTATTTAAACTGTTGCGGAGGCGGTTACGTGGAGAAGGCGTGGCTGGATTACCTGGAAATCCGAGGCGAAATGGCGACCCACAGCCTTACAAGACACCCCTTTTCTCTTATACGCATTATGCCATAGTAAGGGGACTACTCTACCAGGAAGGATACTATTGGGGTTGAACCGCTTTTTCGCTCTTACACGCAGAGAGTGACCGAAGAGAATCGCGGACGGCTCGTGAATCGTGGTACCGATTCTTGTGCGAGCACATTTCATTTATTGTGGACGTTTTAACCCATAACCGAACACGACGAGGTAGGCTGTTCTGTGATAAGTAAAAATAATTTTGTATTTGCTAAATTGAAGCCGCTACCCCGCGATCTTTATTAGCCTTCCAATGAAATGTGACGAAAGAAGTGTGAGGAACTTTGTGGATGGCGTTGTTGGAGGTAAAGCCCACACTTTAAACTTGTTAGTATTGATGGTGCCGGATGTAGAGCTTTAATATTTAGCTTTTAAGAGACTAGACGACCTACGACTTCTTTTAGGACTGGCTCGAGATTGAATTAAAGAGACCACAGTCGCCCACTTCATCAATGAAGCAATTCAAACTGACACGCGAACCATTTCTAAATCATCTTACTGATCGATCAAGCCCTTTGTCCTTTTGAAGCCTTGTCAGGAAACCGGTTTAATGATTAACTGATTGCAGATAGGCTCAAACGGACCGAATCAGGAACTGGATAGTCGTGTTTACGACCGAGACGTCCTGGGTCAACGCAAATAAAGCGAATTTAAATCAAGTATTGCATCATGATCGATACCACGATCACAATGGCAAAATTTGTCAACCCTCTATGCTCTAGAAATGCTATATATATATATATATATATATACTAAATATACTATATATATAAACTTATCTAATATATATATATATATATTAGATAAGT
>JAOUQT010304667.1:0-15641 GCA_025769995.1 Xyliphius kryptos | reverse complement strand
CCTAGACACATTTAAGCATTAGAATCCCAGAAGATTAATAGTTGCAAAAATACTAAAACCAGCCCATATGCCACCAATAAACAGGTTATTTTAATAACAAGTAAACATTACATTAAGTGACTGGTTTATGTATGTATTCGAAAAAAAAACTCAGTAATTAATCTGATGTACATAACAAAGTAAAATGCAGTACAGCAGTGGGGACAAGAAATGTTTAATCTGACTATTGGCAGTTGACTGTTTCTATCAATTATATTGATTTTTTTTTTTACCCATTGCTGTTGCAGTCTAGTATTTAGAGTTTATTTTAGCATACAGCATTATAAGGTGGCACGACTAACATGGCATTCCTCGAATTATAAAGCACAGGTATGACATATACTGCATTTTATGACATTATTAGCTACAACATAAGTGTGTCTTATGCATTTGTTTTCATGTCAGCATGCATGCGTTGATGGGTAATAAAAATCAGTTGTAGTATGTGGGTACTTATTCTTTCTCTATTTAATGAATCTTTTTAATGGATCTATTCTTAGAATTAAACATATGGAGTATTTAGTAATGTGTGTAGTAAATTCTTTTCTTTTTAATCCAGTAACACCTCTGTTTGTTATGAACATAGGCCAATTTTTTTTTTTATATATAACTGTATACAAAATTTAGTAGCAAAAAACTGCTAATTTGTACAGTAACTATAGAGTCATTATGAGCAGCATTTATATGTTCTTATTTGAACAGAAAGTACTTTGACTATATTAGTAGCCCTAGATTCAATATATTTTGTGGTTTGAAGATATTTGAAGATTAAATTAGATATAGTTTAGATATGTGTATGTATTCACAAAAACTATTTTTGTTTTGCCGCAGAATACAGAATCAGCATACTAAGGTTTCTTAAAAAGTAAAAATTCTCAGTAGGCTACAATATAAAGCCTTTGATCTTAAAACTATGGGCAAACACATTCTTGTATCTGATATTCTAGGTGGAGTTTTATAAATAGGTTCATGTATAAGACTACATCATGTTTTTCATTAATAGTAGCTGAATGCTGCACAAAGTACGCTGTTCGCAAAACATTTTTAATAGATGGACTATTCCTTGTCTGTTAGTGAGAGTAAGGTGTTTCTTGTGTACGAACACAACACAACACCACTACATCAGTGCGACCTATTCTTCACCCAGACAATACATGTTTTGTTGTGGTTCCTACTTAAAAAAAAGTTAAAACAAATGGCATGTCCTCTGTCATTACTGAATTTAAATGGGATCTGTATGGTAAATGGAAATGCTAACTGGACAATCAGTGTGAAAACTAGGCGATTTAATGTTTTTATGATCATTTGGTTCGAAAGGGTTCAATTGGTTGCGTGATTTAAAAAGCCCTATGAACAAGATATAATTCAGATTTAGATATTAGCACCATTGGTGACCTCTATATGACTATGAAAGTTTAATAATGTAATTTAATATCACTTGTGAGCATATGCATTAAAAAAGAATGCCACAAAACAGTTATGCCATTATTAAATATTTTTGCTCAGTCCCCAAATTTAGTTAGGGCTGGGAGTTGCTGCCCAGCTCACCTACATACAGATCTACCTCTGATCATAATGTTTGCAATAGATTGCGAAACCTTTTTACTTGTGAAATACTTCATTTATCTGTTAAACAAAATATGTCTTTTTAATTCAAAACAAAATAAAGTTTTTAATGCATATGCAACAGTTTAAAATATTGGCCCACATTGCATGATGATGATCTCATACTTTACCTTTGTGTATTCTAATAGATCTTGATTGATTTTGTTTTTGCAGCCGAGTGGGGTTTTATGTAAACACCTTCAAGAGTGTCAGCAGCCTAGAAGCAAAATTTCACAAGGAAATCTCTATTGTAAGTCGCACTGGCATTTTATTACCTATTTAATTGTTTTTAAAAATATATTTAAGAATTAACTTTTATATAATGGACAAAACCAATCGGAGTGGAAAATCTGATTTTAATGATCTAAGAGTTGTAAACAGAATAGGACTCACTGTGATACTTTTTCCACTAGGAAATATCATAGTTTTAATATTATTATTATATTTTGTTGACTTATTCCACACAACTGAATACATCACTTAATTATTTTATTTTAAATTACAGTTTAATTGCATTTTCTTCTTTCATACCTTTGTTGGCTGTTGTTTTAATAGTTGCTCCCAACTATATTTTCTGAATAGCAATACAGTATATTAGCTCTTTAATTATTTCTCTGCGTTCCATCTTTTTGGATGATGTTGCTAGTTCAACCACATGGGCAGATTTACAACTATTTTATGTCATTGGCATTTGAAGATGATGATTCTCGTGGTGGTTTCTCCCAGAGTTTAACTTTTTTACCTAGGTCTACTAGAATTTCATTTGACCTTTTAGTACACTTCACACTGCTGAAACTGTTGTATTAAAGTGATGTCTAGAATTAACAGTTAATTTTGCAATTTGTCTAATTTTAACAACTTATATTTACATTTGGTTCACTGGTTTATTTGCTTATAAAAATAAATTATTTCATAATATGGGTATAATATAATGCATTTCTGTGCTTTAATTAATCACTAGGTCATTAGATAACTGTATATGGGATTTACTAAATCTGAGTTAAGTATTGAATTGGTTCCGAAATCTTCCAATCTACTAGCAACCTATCAATGTTGTTTCCATCCAGTTTAATATTATGTTTGAACAAGCCATTATTTGGATACTTTTATTTATAAGACACTGTTAATTGTTACTTAGTCTTCTCTTAATTCCAGCTGGCGCTGCAGCTAATTGTTAGTCATGGAAGTCAAATGTTCTAAGGTCTCTGTGTGTGTGTGCACTCATTAAATTGCAGAAAAGACACTGATGGTTTCCAGTGCAATTCCAGTGTTTACATCGCCATCTGGTTTGTTTGAACTTGAGGTGCATAGTCCAAGTCACAAATTTAACAGTTATATCAGTGTACAACTGTATATAACTCAGTATATCATTTTACTTCATAAAAATGTGATTTGATTTTGAAATGAACAACACTGATTGGATTTACAATATAATTAAGAATCTAAGGTTTAACACATACAATATTGTTACTGATGCTACTGAGAAAAATTAATGAGTTTATAGAAATGCCATTTTATGAGATAAAGAATTGAGATGCGGTATCAGATCTTTCTACATACTGAAAACAGGTCCTGGTTTCGGTTTGTTTTTCACAAGAATATATGATTACATTCTATGTAAGGCAATGACAACTGCTGAGTGTGTAAAGCATTGGGAACATCTAAAGCAAAAATGGGCAAAAAAACAAACTACTTTTAATTTTTTTTTTTAGAATGTTTTATATATAATGAAACAGCACTAAAATGACTCTGCCCCCATATTGAAGTGCCAAATACATGTTTCAATAACAAAAAATAAAAATTAAGTTTGTTTTTATTAATAAGCACATTTAATTTTGTTTGTCTCTTTTAGTTTTGTCATAAACTGTATGAAGTGATGAACAAGCTTGCAGAACAGCATTCAGATAAAATGTTTACTATTCAAGGAGCACCCAGGTGAGTTCACATGATCTGTAAGTTCTAGATCAGCACTGATAATCATAAAGTAATTAATACTGTAAGTGTAAAAAAACTTAAATACCAGGGCAAAATGTATTTTACCTACATACTATTGTAATTACATTGTATTTGTAAATCAGTTATTTTATCAAGCATGGCATTTTGTATCATCTTATAGCACACAGTGTAGGCTGTATAGATGTTCTACATGATATGGACACCAGGGGGCTTTAGTGTATGAGGGGCTGCAAAGTGATTTGTGCCAAATACAATAATGTTAAGTATGTATTGGATATAGTTCAGAATTTTACCTTATTTCAGTACAGAGACTCAGCATTCATATTTTACATATTTTACTTGATAAAATATGGCAGTTTAATTTTAATAGAGAGCAGGAATATTGTATAGGTTTGTAGGATAAATAAATATACTGTATCACTTAACAAATAATGAAACCAGTTTCAGCAATGTGAACAGCTTTAGCATTTATTAAACATTTTTTTTTTATCTTTTAGTGATTCTGGCCCTCTGCGTTTGGCAAGGACCCCAACACCTCCAGATGACGAAAGTCCACAATATAGCCCAGCTACCAGTCCTAACCACACACTAAGACCTATTTCACCTGGTCCTCCCCGACCTAAGTCACCCTCACAAGTGAGTTGGTAAAGTCCGCCATCTGGCATTTAATATTAAATTAAGTTATATGAGATTATTTATATTATAATTAGTTCATTAGTATTTAAAATCTTTTTAAAAGCTTTGCAGCATGTACAAAACTGCAGTAGCAGAATTGCTTGTATGCGCAATAAGAACACACTGCAAATATGCTACTATATGCTGGTTATAGATACAAACCCACAGGGAAACCCGATCTTCTTAATGTGATTAATGTTTGGTGCACTTTTACATGCTTTTTTTTACTGCTGTCTGTGGTGCACCGGACATTCATGCCAATTTTTCTTTTTAATATAACAGTTTCATTAAACCTGGCCAAAAACTAATGGATTGGGAAGATGTGAATTAGTCATTGCCTTTTCATTAAATTTCTGTCCACTAATTTTGGCACTGAGTAGGTTTTAAAATTACGTAATACACTGCTGGAATTCAGGAAACCAAAAAGCTTGCAAAAGTATTCACACCCCTTGAATTGTTCCATTTTTTTTTACAACTACAAACATGAATATATTTCATTGAAATTTAATGTGAAAGACCAGCACATTGTGGTATACAACCGTGAAGTGAATACAAGATTCAAAACATTTTTTACAAATGAAAAACTGAAACGTGCGGTGTGCAAAAGTATTCAGTCCCCCTGAGTCAATACTTTGTGGAACCACATTTTGCTGCAATTACAGCTGCAAGTCTTTTATGTTATGGATGGCTCCAACAGCTGGTGGCTGAACATTTGCCCATTCTTCTTTGCAAAATAGCTCAAGCTCTGTCAGATTAGATGGAGAGCATTAGTGAACAGCCACACTTTCTTTGCCACACATTTTGCATTTTGGCCAAAAATTTTAATTCTGACCAAAGCAAATTCCACCTTATTCCACCTTATTCCACAACATATTCCACATTTTTTTCCCATTTAACAGTGGCTTTCTTCTTACCACTTTCCCATAAGAACCACGTTTGTGCAGAAAGGTTGGGGAATCTTTTTATGGGCTAAGACGGCTTTAAACTTCCCCAGGAAGGAATAAACCTTATTTCTGACCTGTCTGGTAAATTCTTTGAACTTCATGATGCTGTTTACTACCCAATATTCTCTTAACCAACCTTTGAGGCCAGCAAGGAGCAGATGCATTTGTACTGCGATTAGATCACACACAGGTGAACCCTTTCTAGTCATTAGCATTCATCAGGCAATTTCTGAATGCAATTGGTTGCACTCGGAGAAAAGGGGGCTAAATACTTTTGCACACCACACATTTTTTTTAGTTTTTTGAATTATTTATAATTTTCTCTCCACTTTATAATTGTACACCACTTTATGTTAGTCTTTCAAATTAAGTTCCAATGGAATAGATTTATGTTTGTGGTTGTAATATGACAAAAATGGAAAAGTTCAATGGGTATGAATACTTTGCAATCCACTGTAGAATACACAATAATTTTTAATAATAATTTTGTTTTTCATGTTTCCTCTTTCTATTCTGCATAATACAGACTGATGATGTAAGTTCACATATAGATTATAGACCACCCCCCTACCCTGATTTTGTCATGTGATGCCTACAGTCACATCTTTAACAGCTGCTGCTCATTAAACATTGTGATGACAGACTAGATGAAACACACTCCTGTTCCATTCATTATACATAAAGCTGACAGACAGCCATGATTAACTAGTACTACAGTGTTTCATAGGGAGATCACATGCCTTTCCTTCCTCCCCTAAAGCACACCCTTTTTAATCTCCTACGGACTGTTTCTATGAGTAGCTGACATTCAAAGGTTTTTTTTTGATAATGATATATTTGTTTTCTGACATATATAGCAGTGTATTGACCTTCTACGTGACATTTCTAGCTTAAGACTGGGCCGCCAAAACCTCCTCCTCCTAAAGTCACTCCAACAAAGGATCTGCCCCAAGAACAGATCATTAACTTCTTTGATGAAGGCTTTCCTGAGATCAGTGTCACCTCTCCACAGGTAAACATTTTAAACAGCTATATTGTTTAATTTAGATTTTTGAATTGCTAGTTGTTACATACTGAATGATATTGTTACTATTTGACTGAATTGTTTGCTTGTTCTTATTTTCAGACAAATGAGAAGCCCACAGAATCTCTTTTGGATTTGGACTTTGATCCATTCAGCCCAGAAAGTAATACAGCCACTGGTCAAACCCAGTCATCTGCATCTCAGGTCTTTATTGCTCACCTTTTAATTAGTGGAATATATATTTAATAATATAAAATATTAAATATTGTTTAATTACAACAATGCAAATACTAATGTGCTCCATCCGTTTGTCTGTCCTTTTCTTTCGGCTTGGCTTTACTTTTCCTTTCCCTTTGCATTACATTCCCTGATCCTAATCTTGTTTGCTTGCCTAGGCACTACCTTGGGATCTTTGGACGGTAAGAGACCAAAAAAAAAAAATAGTGTTTTAGTGTTTAACTAGTGTTTTCTAGTTATCTTTCTTTTTTTATAAACTAAACCAGTTTGATTTATTTGTTTTCTATTTTACAGGGAAATAATGAAGCTCAGCCAGTAAGTAGTGACTGATTTTTTAGTGACTGAAGTTTTTAAAGGTTATACTTTTACATTAAGAATGAAGACCTAAAAAATGTATTGTTTCCATCTCTTTGCTTTGTCAAATAAAACTTTACAAAAAACATTTTTTTTGTTTTTTGCTTTTGTGACCCCTGTGATAATATGTCTACAAAAGAGTTTGGCAATAATAATAATCGCTTGTATTCTCCAACCAGGCTCAAGATGTCGGCTTTAATGCCAACTGGACAGCTGACTTTGGTTCTGCTTCTGAAAACACGGAAAGTGTTCAGCCTGCAACAGATGGGCAGAGTTGGCCTCCTGCAGACGGATGGCCCACAGAGACCGTAACTCAAGAAGAAGCCACAGAAGAGGTTAGAAACTGGAATACGGAGCACAGCCCAGAACAGCGTCCAGAATATGAATCTTGTGTTGTGGGTGGTGGTGAGGTTGTGCAGAAACTGGGTGAAAAGGGATTTACTGCACAAAAATCAGACCAGGCCACACGTGAATGTGGGTGGGAAGAGGATCAGGAAGGATGGAGCCCAGAAAAGGCAAATGCAGATCTAGAAAAGAGAGGACCTGAAATGTCTATGCCAGGGATAATATTTACTAATGAATTTGGGCAACAAATAACAGGTAGAGTTAGACAGGGATCACACTCAGATGACAAAGACAATCCCAAGTGCTGCTTGACAGGTCATGCAGATGTGGATGGCTCAGGATCTGAATATGAGACTGCAGAAGAGTGGGGGGATGCTCCAGGTCAAAATGGAGGTTGGGTAAGTGCAGATGATGAACTGGAGTCTGTAGAGAATGAGAGGAAAATATCAAAGCAGGACATACTCAGCGGCAGTGTTGAGCAAGAGCATTTATTGGATGATAAATCATTTGTCCAGGAATTAAACACTAATACAACCGATACAAGCAAAGCTGAGAATGAATTTAACACTAACTTGGATCAGAAGTCATGGACAGTATCACATACATTTGCTGGATCTGTAATTTGTGAACAGCCAAGTGTAAGTGAGGCAATGTTTAGGGAAAAAGATGCTAATCATAGAGAAGAAAAAGAGAGTTTCAATAACATAGTTTTAGAATATGCTTCAATCCCAGATCCATTCTATACTTCCGAGAGTGATCCATTTGGTCCTGGGAATGATCCTTTTGCCGATCAAGGAGAAGATCCATTTGGGACTGGCAACGATCCATTTGCGGACTCAGAAAAAGGTCCATTTGAATTATCAGAAACAGAAATATTTCCATATGCAAAAGAGGCAAATGTCTCATTTGCTACACCAGCCATAGATCTATTTGGTCCAGAGTATACAAAGACAGTCGGATTTACTTCAGAGCCATTCGCAAGCCAAGATGAACATATAGAAATGTGGACGACAGATCCATTTGCTAATATGATTACTCCAGAACCTTTTATTACTGAAGGAACACCAATGACTTGTTCTAGTGAGATTAACTCAAATCCTGTTGATAGTGTAACTAACCAGGATGCTTCATTAAAGGAGTGTCACCCAGATAAAAATGTTAATGAAATTAACCAGAACCCTTTAACAGATAAAAGTAATCAAAATCCTTTCAAGAATGACACAAACCACCATTTTGTCAATGAGAAAAACCAAGATTCATTTGCAGGTGAGCCTAAACAGGACCCGTTTGCAAGTGAGGATAACCAGTATTCTTTTGCTACTGAGACTAGCCAGGATAATTTTGCAAATGATAGAAACTTCGATCTGTTTGCCACTGAGTCCAATAAATGCCTTATTGACAATTGCACTAATCAAACTGAATTTAACATTGGGAGAAAACAAGACCCATTACCGGCCTTAGCGACAGCGGAAGACCCTTTTTCCAGTAAGAACAACGAGGAATGGGCAGGAGGTTGGGATTTCCCAAGGTTTGAGGAGGCAAGTGGAAAAGAAATCGACGGCCAGGGTACAGGGTTTGCACAGTGGGTGGCTTTTCCTCCTCCAGTATCTGATCCAGACAATTCCAGCGAAAGTGTTTGCCAAGAAGTGAGTGACAGCAGTGGCTTCTTCTCCTCTGATGGCCAAGGGGACATCATGTCATTCTGGCCTGGTGACAGTGGACTGACTCATAACCAGTTTTCAGCTGAATATGACATTCCAAGTTCAAAGACTCCAGTTCTGGAAAATACAGCCAGTCTAAAAGAACCAGAGAATTCTGACCTGTCTGAAGATGAGGTTGCAAATCGGAGATATGGAAAGTTGTACCAAGATATAGACACAGAAAAGGAAGAGGTACCTAAATTGCTCCACTTAATAGCATAGTAATGAGTAGTCCACAGTAAGTCACTCTTTTCCTGCCTGAAGATAAAGCTCAAATTTCCTAATTCCACAAACCTTGGAATTCCCTTATAGCTCATAGACCCTAATCCTCTGCTCCTGTCTATCCTTTGCTTGCTGTGATTGTTGGTTCTGCTGGTGAGTTTACATAAAATTCCCCAATCCCTTTTTATTCATACAATGCATGTGTGTTAAGGACCCATATTCTAATGCATTCTTTGATTTGGCTTAGGTGACAAAAAAAGCTTTAAATGGACTTGCTAAGGTAATTTGGTAGTAAGTAGTGCTTATAATGACTTTTTAGTTTGCAGCTAGAATGTGTTAGTTTTTTGTTATTAATACTTGAAAAATTAAGAATTATTATATTTAAAAGTTACATGGTACAAATTACAACAAGCTATATACATTTTGGGATAAATGTAGTGCCTGAAAATTCAGTTTACATATTAGTACATTCTTTATTTATGGGATGACCTTACACTTAGCATTGTCACACGGCTACTGTTTTGTTAATTTCTACTAATTATCCTGAATGATCCTGATTCCTCATGATACATCTCTTTTTGTAACTGTGCTGTACAAGCTTAATCCTTAAATCAAAAGTGTGCATTTGAAATGCTTTTTAAACATTCTTGGTTTATTAACCTTGCTTTCCGTTTTTTATCTGTTATATCACGGATAGAGTGATGCACCGGCATCAGCTTTTGTGGCAGACTTTGATAATACGGTGAGCACCTGAACTTTTGTCAATATGATGTGTTGTTTTTGCATGTAGGGTTCAGTTTTCTGTTTTTGCATGAAATATTTGACCACATTTAATCAAAGTCATTTATTTACATTTTGATGTGTATTTTCGGTGCACAGAGTACCATCAGTACTGCTATTATTATGTATTAATGTTTAAAAACATAGTACTGTCATTTGCATGGGTAAACTTGGTTAGGTTCACAGATTTTTACTTTTTTTTTTTTTAAATAATCTTAGTTTTCTTAACATTTTTTTTTTTTAATTAAAAAGCCACGGAGCAACTGGTTTCTAAAGATGAAAAAAATGTTTACACTGAATTTGTATGTGCATATTGAAAGTCTGAGACTAAGGCCCCAGAAGGGGCAGAGACTGAAGCAGAGGTGTCCCAAGGGGCAGAGGGAGAGGTGGCCCCTGCCCCAGAGCCTGAGGACAGTGAGGGTCCTGTCATTACTCCCACAGAAGAAATGACTGGTGCTACCAGCCCACCTGCAGAGACTGCTACTGTGAGTTATTCTTGTAAATTATGACAAGGATATTTTTCCCCTTTCATCATCATCATCATCATCAAGATCATCATCATCAATGCTCTTATGCCACCAACTTCATCTTCATTATTTAAATTATTTTTATTTTTTGATATATCATCAATCATATGTAATTTTACTTCTGTAATAGTACTTTTGTAGAGTAATAATGGTTAATGATGTTTTTTCCATGTACTGTGTTAATTTTAAGAGTGTAGTGGAGTCTGATGCTGCTGAAATTGAAGCAGCTGAGCAGACTAAGGTATGTGTTTGCCTATATAAACCTGTTTACCCATCACTCACCTAATTCATCACAGACGCCAAAATATTACTTAATTTAAACCATCCATCTATTGAATTTAGTAATATGTGGCTAAATAAACTGTACATACAGTATAAACTGCCACCCTGATCTGGGCCTGCACCCGCTGTTCATCAAGTTTCAGTAATATTATACAAGAATGAATTTAAGTAGCTGTATGTAGGGGTATGACTAGGTTAAACCTCATAAAATATTTTATTTTTAATACACTGGGCGATTTCAGAAAGACAATTAATTACACTTAAATTGAAAGAGTTGTTATGAACATCAAACTTAAATTGTTCCACCACAATTCTGACCATTGTAAATGTTTTTGGCATGTGCTGCAGAAGATTTTATAGAGTTGTTCTGGTGTCCTGTCATCTATAGATGTCTGGCAAAGATGAATACATGTTATATAATGTTGTTAAAAAGAGTTATTAAATATATAGAGTATTTTTGTAATTTTGTTTATGTATTTGAAGTTACTAATTTTATGTATTTTTTTTTTAATGTTTGATATTAGTTTTGTTTTACACTAATTTTTGTTTCCTTATTCAAATGTCTTACTGGTTTTATGTGCTTTTTTGATTGATTTATTTTTTTTTTAATTCATGTATTGTCTATTTTGTTGTACATATTTTGTATCAGTTTAACATTGTCAACATTTTAAAAGCAATGTATTTATATGGGTGGCATGGTAGTGCGGATATAGGATATTACTTATATAATAATACAAAGTTCTGGGTTTAATTACCAGAAGTGTAGGCACAAGATCTTTATGTTTTGTGTTAAGTCTGTATGTCCTTCACCTGGGAGTAGCTTAAAGAATATGTAGAAAATAATGTCATTGTACAGCTTAAATATAAAGCCTAAAGGATTTTCAGCTCTTGTAACTTGGATCGGGGTCTTGCTTAGAATATTAAACTACAACACTTGCTATAGAAAAGCTTTAATTGACTTGCATGACAGTGGACCAGAAGAAATTTGGTTTTGAGTGAATATTTTCAAACATCAAATTTTAAATTTGCCAGACATTTGCCTTAATATAGTTAAATAAGTATCGGGGCTTATGTGCTTTTATCAGGAACTAGTAATGAAACACTTTTATGTTTAGTCTAGCCCAGATGCTGCTGCTGAAAAAGAGCATATCAACCAAGACATTATGGTAACTATGTCTTTTCAAATGAGACCAAATCAAAATGAATGCAAATTGTCTGTTAACATGCTAGTCATTAAAGGTACATTTAAAAGTAGGAATAATCTCATGGTCATATTTGTTAAGATTTACAGTTAGGTTTTTATTTTTGTAGGAAACTCCTCTATGTACAGAAACAGCAGATGAGCCACCTGCAGAGGCTCTGGTAACTTTTTTTTTTGTCCTTGTTTAAAAAAACTACTATTTCTCATTCTTTTATAAAAAAATAAAAATACAGACGTCCTTTGCTCATTTCTTTTATTTATCATTATTTTTGCATTGTTTAAGCAAAGTGTTCGTAATTATCAGTGCTTATAATAACAAATCTTATTTCCGTTTGAAGTTACATTGACAATTTAATCATTTTCTAACATGTTTATCATTCTTTTGGGTGATTTCGAATTAGACAATCATATTTAAACTGTGTGGTTTGAAAATTCACGCCATTCCTTCTGTGTTTAGGAGCCTGTAGAAGATAAAGAGTCTCCTATTGAAGAGACTCCGGTAACTACTTAACACTTATTAATTAACATTTACAGTTTTGCTTTGTTAAATTCAGACCATTGCAGTCTCCATGTTGGTTCAAATATTATGGCAGTATTATAATTCCACAGAGGAAATTACTAGCCACATTTAAGTTGTTACTTTAGTTATAACAAAGTAGCATGGAGTATTATTTAATATGTTTGACATATTTATTTGCAGTTAATTAATATTTTTTACAAATGATTTGTTGAAATCTAACAAGGTTTATACTACATTAATTTACCGATTACATTGATGATTTATTTATTGACTGTTATCTTTGTAAATTAAGTGTTTAATGATGAAAGTTATTTTTAAAATGCACTATGTGTATTGCATGTTTTGCTATGGTTTCTCCTGTTACTTGTAAGTTACATTTGTGCTGTTTAAATCAAACTCAAAAATGTTTGATGATTTTTTCTAAATATTTTTGAGTCACGTTCCCATTTAACTGAACATTCATCAGTTGTATGTTGTGTTTCATTTGTTCTTGTGTTTTTATTTTTTTTAATTTATTTTCTTTACGCTGCAATGTACATTTAAATGTATGTAAAGTATGTTAGGGTCAAACTTAATGCCAGGTGCAAGAAGTTCATGATCTATCTTTAAAATAGTTTGTTAAAATAGATAACATTTTAAGATTCAATTTGAACCTTTCTATAATTTGCGGCACATTTTAAAATGAATTATTATTCTTATCTATATATTCCTCATATAAAATCTGCATATATATGTACATAAGTGTAATCGTTTGGATCATACTTCAAGCGTCACTAAGTTTTTTTATTTATAGAATTTAGTTTGGGTAATAAAGTACGACTTAAACATAAATGATTTGCATACAGGTTAATGTTGCTACTGGTTTGGATTTCATTTCATCTTATGATCCCTCTTCCAGTTTTTGAGTAAAACTCTTAAGTACCATGACATTTGTGCTCCCCTAAACCCTTCATAAAAAATGGCATGGTTGTTAGTGAGACTTCAGTCTATTTGTACCATGACTGAAACTCATGGCCTTGTTATTGAGGACAGTTACAACCACTGCCGTTTTACTGGCCCCTTCCCATTCATAGTACCAAGTGCTAATCCATCAAAATGATTGGCTGTATTTCCTTACTTGATTGTCACCCCTAAATGCATCTTTTAGACCATAGACACCGTACCTGAGGATGAGGCGGGTACAGTAGAGACCAAACTTGAAGATGAGGATGGTACAGTAGAGACCAAACCTGAAGTTGATTCTGGTACAGTTGAAACAAAATCTGAAGAAATGTCTGGTACATTAGTGACCAGAAAAGAGGATGATTCTGGTACAGTAGAAATCAAACCGGAAGATGAAACAACTGAGGAAGAGTCTGCAAAGAATGTGGGAGAGGAGGTAGATATTAGTTATAATTGTGTACTATGGGACATATGAGAATTTGAAAAAATGGTTTAAGACATTTAATACAATGTTATTTGGAAATAACACACAAAAGGTGTCGACTAACCACAACAATACATCCTTAGTATGCATGATAATAATCTACATAATGGAGCAATATTTTTCTTTTTTCCCCCCACATAAGGCCTTAATTTAGTGATCTTCAGTGAGATTTCAACCATGCACCCCCAGCTAGGTTTGGGGTATGTCAGTGTGTTTTTGCTATTGTAATGATTGGAAAAGTGAAGTTATGAATATTCTTAATTATTCATGGGTGTCTTTTGGCCAGAACATTAAAATTAACCAATCATTGTGCTACTTGCCATTTCATTTAAGAGCCAGGTGCGAAAGTCTGACTTTGGCAGATTGCTATTCTAATGGCACAGCTACCTGGACTCAATGCGCTGGTCAATGATGTATTCCGTTTTACTGTCAAAAATATAAGTTGAAAATAGGTTATCTTTAATCTGTGGCGCACCTGTGTTTCCGTTGCATCAGTGTAGATATATTCACAAGCAGCATTGCTATTTAAACAATGTTGTTGGCAAGTGTGAAGATACTGTTGCCAGGGTGTAAGGTAGCAATGAGCATTTTGACACACCTCGTGAAGGGTGTATTATAGGGCCAATAGTATTTAGTATATTATTCTCATAGATTTGAATGTATAAAAATTGGGTTGCATTCTAAAATCATTACTTTATGTTCTAACAAGTTGTCTTTAATCTCAGGAGAAGATGCCTATTCCCTCAGTTGTTATAGAGCCTGCCTCCAGCAATGAGGGTGATGATGATCGTGATGGTGACATCACATCTCCAACGACGACCACAGGAGATGGAGTGACACCAGACAGCCAAATAGCCAAAGATATTTGCTCATCTGGCATGCCTCCAGGTTTCATGTACAAGGTCAACACATGTTACTGTTACAAAACAATTTTTTAATTGTCTACCAATATTTGTTTTAAAAACCTAAAGGTGACTAAATAATTATATTTTCTTTTAGGTTGAAACGATGCATGACTTTGAGGCTGCTAACCCAGACGAACTTGATTTAAAGAGGGGGGACATTGTTCTTGTTGTTCCCACTGAGCTGACTGAAGATCAGGTATGAACAGACACATTACAGTTACAATTTTAGTGCCCTCTTTGCCATAAATTTGCTCATTTGAAAACAATTAGCTCAAAATAAAGGGAGCACTAAACGAACACATCCTAGATCTCAATGAATAAAATATTTTAGTTGAAAATCTTTATTTAGTAATTAAAATGATTATCCCATGAAGGTCTGGATATGGAATCAGACTCAAAATCAAAGTTCAAAATCAAATGACAGGCTAATCCAACTTCAGTAGAAAATACTTAGGACAAGTTCAAATGAAGCTCAGTAGTGTGTGTGGCCTCCACATGCCTGTATAATCTCCCTACAACACCTGGGCATGCTCCTAATGAAGCAGCTGATGTTCTCTCCTACGGCACCCTCCATGTCTCCTGGTGTACTGGCCTGTCTCCTGCTATCTGCTCCATGCTCTGGACACTGTGCTGACAGACACAGCAAACAATTTTGTCATGTGCCATCCTGAATAAGCTGCACTACCTGAGCAACTTGTGTGGGTTGTAAACACCGCCTCATGTTACCTAGAAAGAGAACCGAGAAAAGGTGTGTGGTCACCCCCCTGCAGAACCACTTCTTTATAGGGGTTGTATTGCTAAGTGCCTCTCAATTCTACCTGCTGTTTGTTCCATTTGCACAACAGCAAGTGAAATTGATTCACAATCAGTGTTGCTTCCTAACTGGACAGGTTGATTTC
>JAOUQT010304661.1:0-26806 GCA_025769995.1 Xyliphius kryptos | reverse complement strand
TATAATATAAACATTTTCCAATTATTTATGTATTTTTTTTATATATATTATTTGTTATTTAATAATCGTAATTAATTAAACCACAATATTCTGCTAAATCAGCTGTTTGAACACTGTCAGAACACATTTTTAAAAGGCATGAGTTGTATGAGCAGTGCCAGCGCAATTTTAAAAATAATTACAGTTCTCCAAAACTTGTCCTTTTAGTCTAAATTGGCAACAGCGACCTTTTAAGGTCACGAATGGCCACATTCTTTGATGGCCACAGAATCTGATGGTACACCTGTGTTTCGAAGCATGGACGCAAGCAAAGTCGGTGGGAGAGTGCTTTTGTTCATTACTGTTACATTTAATGTAGATTGAGTGCTGAGGTGTGTGAAATACGGAACAAATCACGTCCCACATCGGTTTAATACGGGACGCAGCGTTTATTTGCCAAATATAGGACGATTTTGTATGGACGATGGATGGCAACCCTAAATGCAGCATATGGAGCATATGGCGGATCTGTTATTGCAGCTTTACTGTATTACAAGTTTTTTTTTTTGTATATCTAATTCTGTATCATGGTTTTTACTATATTGTGTAACAGCCAGTAAATAGTGTTCATTCTCATTAAGGCTATAGGCATTAATACAGTTTGTACACTTAATTCCCGTTTTAACTGACCAATCGTTTATGAGACCAGACATTTGTTCGGCATGTTATAAATAATACCAACCGCAAGAAATAAAGCAGAGTTTTTTTTTGCTAGCATGAGGTAAAATAAGTCGGATTCTCAAGTACGCCATTTTGCGCTGTTGTGCCAAATAGCATATTAAGTGTTTATACGAGTGTGGGAGGGGTTTATAAAGCTTTAAACAGTGCTACATTGATTCTTTTCTAAACGATATGTGAGCGATTACTGTACATGCTCATGGCTTCAGTAATGCATTTGTTTCTGATTTCACATCTAGGAGGCGCAGGATTAAGAGTGTGTATATGCTAGCTCATTAAAATAATGTATGTTTTATTAAATTAGTGTAAAGAGTAGCGGCTCTGGTTATAGATGTAGAGGATACTGTTCAATATGCATTACCGTGTTACTACATTCAAAATATTTCCAAAAACATACCTTACAACCGCTGCCCAGTCAAACGGTGCTCTTCGGTGCTGCTGTAAATCACAGCAACCCAAAATCCTCTCCCACTGTTAATTTAAACAAAGCAGACATGGAATTTCCATGTATGGTTTCCTGACACGGTCCATGCCTTGCCTCTTAACTGAGCTAGACTTAGCATGGCAGAGGTGTTTAGCATGGCAGAGGTGTCTTAGAGGTGTTTACAGCTAAGGTGCAACTCGCAACTCTGCTCAGGTGCAAAGCTCACCTCTTCATAAAAGTTGCGTCTTGTCTTCGCGAATTTCATACCAAACCTTTCATAGAGAATACAGTATACCGTTTTTCCACTCTGAAAGGCAATTGTTTTTTTTTGATGGCTCCTTGCTCTGTATCTTTAGTAATTTGATAATATCAAAAATGAAATTGGATTGAAATGATTTCTTTTTGTTTTAATAATTAATCATATTGCCTTCGGCTTCAAAGCCGTCAGATCGACATCAGCGAGCGGAATACAGAGTGACCACATGCTTTCTCTCTGCAAGGACAACCTGCTGTCTTTCTGACAAGGCGAGAGACAAACTCCTCTGGTGCTTAGAAAGAGAGAGAGAGGCTTTACTTTCTGTATTGCTCATCTCTTTAAACCTTCCACCGCTCAGCGGGTTCAGACTGTAGCGCTGATTGGTGTCACGCTGGTGCATTGGACAGAAAGAGAGGGACTTCAAATGCTGCTGTGTCGTCTCTGAAGCTCGGTTTGTCTCCATCTCTTTCTCTCTCTCTCAACTAGGATACAGTTTCCTGTGTGATTGACAAAAAATAAACTATTTTAAGGACCAAAGCAGATCAGTTTATTCCTTATAATTTATTCACAATAATACACAACCTCTAGCACTATATTGCTTTTATAAAATACTTACAAACACACCATATATAAAAAGGTTTTATTCATAAATGCATTTATTAAGCAAAATTGCTAATAATTGACGTAATCTAGTTTGGTTTTTAAAGTGAACACTGATCCCTGAGTAGCAGGGTTACGGTTTCTCTTACAATCAATACTCCCATCTAGTGGTCAAATTACAGAACACAGTTCTATTAAAAAGTTAATAAAAAAGCTCATTAGGTGTGTGTTATTGTCAATAATGTCACATCTCAGCCAATCAGATTTAAGGACCAGAACTACCTGTTATACTATAAAGTTTAGTCAGCTTTTCTTCAGTTTCACTGAAATAATATAAACATTTTACTTATTAGTAAATAAAAATGATGTGATGATATCAGACCACAGGCTAAATGACAATCCTCATGTGCATGATGATGATTATCGATATATAAAGACCGGATAATCGTATGTTCACTGAAACCTGCATGTGTATGGAAGTTTTTATCTTCTTTATTTTTTCTCTATCACTTCTTCCAAAAAATCCTTCAGATCGCCAGAGTTCAACGGCAGACTCCTTCCACCACAGCGGATGCAGGGAATCTGTAGGAGATGCTGGTTTCTCAGCATAGTGAACAGCTTTTAGACGTTGGTACAGTGATGGAGGAGGTTATTTAACATTGTTGAGCTATTTTCATTTCTATTAACCCCATATCAACAGTCGGATCAATGTGAATACTAATGCTTACGCTTTCTTTAGTGAACTTATTTCCCACTATGCCAGGAGGAGATGATAGATCTCCACAATCATACAGAGTGGGTTTATAAAACAATGCACCCTACAGCTCCTTTATTATCCCTCAGAGGCTGTAAAGATTTTCTTTCTCATATCACTACTCAACACCAACGCTAAGCTGGTCCACCTCCACATTTCCTCATGCTCGAGCTATGAGCCTGTCATATGAGGAGTTAAAAGTGGAATTTCAGGGGTGTTTAATCACCCACGGTCAGGTGAGAAGCCCAGGAAAAGGCTCATTAATTGCACTCGGGGGAAAATACTGCCAGAGAGAGTGTGCTCACACTCAGCTCCACGGTCTTGTGGAGGTGCAGAAATCGAACCGGAGCAGGAGATTTAAACTCATAGCAACCTGCAGAACAAGCAACGGTGCACATATCAACACCTGATCATCAGTTAAGATCAGTTAAACACTCAGAGAGCTGCATAAGGACTGACAGAGGTCATTACGTTGGACAATCTGAAAATCTCAGGTGTAAGGATTCTGCTTAAAGGTCCAACAGGAACAGGGTGGCAGCATCAGCCTCTAATACATCAGGTGTGTAACTGAGGAGAGTGGTGGGAAGCTTAAAAGTTAAGTTCAGGACTACAGAGAGCAAGTGCATTACAAATTTAACATCAAAATCAAACAATTAAACCCTGTGATGGTTTATGAATGAGTAGCAAAATAGATGAGCTGCACTCGGATAGAGAACCTGATAACAGGGTAAAAGCTGATGTTTCTGAATGAGTGATGACTTTGGAGTTTATATATTTCAAATGAGCGCATTATCATAGAGTGAGGTTTGGGGCAATTAAAATCTGCAATGAATATGTGGAATGAATATAGTGTGAGTTGTGACTACGGCATCCACATGCTTGATTTCTAAAATTTATCAGTAGGTTTTCCATGGACACGATAAGGAATGACGGAGCTAAGTTTCAGCTTTGTAGGTACTCTTCAAGACCCCAGTCCATCTGAGGTGTTGTGTTCGATGGCGATAGCGAACAAATAATCATAGGAAAGTGCAAGGTACTTCGTTTTTCCAAGAACATCGCAGCACATTAATGTCTTTTAATGCGTGCTGATTGGGATTTTGGAGGACATTTCTGGCCAATCTTTACTTTTTTGATTAAGAAATCTCCAGTAATTGCATGCTGCTTCTGTATATTGACATGTTTTGTAAAGCTCTCATTACAATGAAAAGGTTAACAGGGCAAATCTGGGTAAATAACAGCATGCATTTATCGTCCACAGAGGATGGCACACGCTCTAGATGTGTACATACATGGAAATAATGACCAGATTCCTATCAAATAATTGGACTGATGGCAGGGAAACAAAAGCCGTGGAGCATGAGCGGGTTCATTCGCTTGTTTTCCAGAGATGTGGATGTGTGTGTGTGTGTGTGTGTGTGTGTGTGTGTGTGTGTGTATAAGTATGCTAATGAAGCCACATTGCTGTTGGGACCGCTGGATGGGACAACAAATAAGGACTGGGTTTTAAAAAATGGCAAAAGTGAGTATGCATGTAAAATGAAAGAGTTAAAAAAATAATTCTAATTCTAAAAAAGTTCTCTTCTAATAATAAACACTGTGATCACTGTGATAGCCCTGGGCCTCGCTCTCAGCACCGGACCCTGTTCTGTTGGGTTTCACCTTCAGCTGTTTGTTTTACTTGATCTGTGATGCTGTAATCTGATTGGTTTCTTGTAATAAAGCCTTTTATGTGCTCTCTGATTCCATGTTTTAGACATAAAACAGGATTTAATAAACGTCATTATTTGATTGCCATGAAACCACAATCTTCTGCGTCTCTCTAAAGCCTGTCCCTGCACAGATACACAGGTAATTAACCCCAAATAGTAACAGATGAGATCCATTACCCATCCCAGTCTGCGTCGAGTTTCCATGTTCTCCCCGTGTCTGCATGGCTTTTCTCCGGGTTCTAATTTTAGTGTTCTGGGTGTATCTGCCCAGTGCCCAAGATGTTCTTCCATGAATGGGCATGGGGAGCCCCAGTAATCCCTAGTAGAGGATTAAGAGGAAGATAATGGATGGATGGGTGGATAGATGATTCTCTGATTGGCTGAGCCATTTGTCCAGTCATCACAATAAGTATCAACACGTGATACACAATACTCTATTTTTATTGCTCTCTAAAGCACTTTGAGTTGCTTCTGTATGAAAGGTACTTTATGAATAAACTTCCCTTGCCTTAAATCATAAAATACTGTTAATAAATAATAATATAAACAGCCAGCCGCTTCTGTATTGCATTCTGTAATTTGACCACTAGATGACAGTATTGGATTATTAGAGAAACTGGTATCCTGTTACTCAGCAAACAGTGTTCATGTTAAAAAACAGACTACACTATGTCACAAAAGCGCAGATTACTAATGATTTAGTTTTAAATTAATGCATTTATGAATACGACTTTGTAAGTAAATCACAGGTAAGAGGGGTAACTGGGTAACTGTACTCTTATTCACAGCATTACAAAAAAACACCTCTTTCTCATGATTTATTCACAGTAATGCCACACTCCTCTTGTACCGTATTGGGTTATTTAACCATTTTAAGGTGACACTTAGTAAATCAAGATTAAGGTCACAGATTAATTGGGCAGCAGAGTTCCAGATTATTTGTTTCAATTATTATACTACATCCTGATACCACTGCTTCTGATGCGACTCCACCCCCTCCAGGCATCACAGCTCATTACAGCCTCTCAGAACCAGAACATTATAATGGTATTCCTGACACATGTAAATCATTTCTGATGCCGTGCTTGCTATAGTTCCGCAGTCATCCGACCTCCAATGATGAGGACAAGATCATGTTGGTAATTTCTCGCCTGACTGGCAAGGCATGCGAGTGGGCAACGGCCATTTGGGAGACTCTGGGTCCCGATTGCAGGTAATATGCTGCATTTATTGATGCCTTTAAAGCCACCTTTGCTTACCTGCTGGGGGGGAGGCAGTCGCGCCGCCCCTTCTTTGCCTAAGACTGGGAGCCAGATCTGTTTCTGCATTTGCTATGGACTTTCAGACTTTGACAGCCAGGAGCAGGTGGAGGGGGTCTGTTTTGACTGTGATGTTCAGTGAGGGTCTGCGCAGTGAGATTCGGCGTGAGATCGCTGGACTGCCTTCAGTGCTTCTCTGGACGAGTTGATCCTCCTCTGCACGTGATCTACGGCGCTTCCTCGGATTTGCTAATTTTTATTACCTCGGATTTTGCTAAAAGAGATTTACCACAGGCCCGATTCTAGCGCATCCTGATCCTAAGCTCCAATTTATAATGGAAGTGGATGCCTCTTGGAGTGGCGCAGGGGCGGTACAATCCCAATCGGAAGGGGGGTTGGTGTGTGCACGCCCCATTGCTTATTTCTCCCGCAAGTTTAACGGCGCGGAGTGTAATTATGGGATAGGAGATCGTAAGTTATTGACTATCAAGTTAGCCCAGGAGGAATGAGGCACTGGCTTATAATTCACCCTGTTCTTGTGTTCATCGATCACAAGAATTTAGAATATGTTAAGGGAGCGTGTCGGCTCAATGCCCACCAGTCCAGATGGGCTTTACTCTTTTACTTACAGATTTAGTTCCGTCCTGGACCCGAATGATGCCTTGTCTCGCCTACAAGGTCCCTCCGAGTCGGATCTCGAACAGGGTAACCCCATTATCCCAACGCACAGGTTTGTGCATCGCATCCAATGGGAGATAGACCAACATATTGAAAGAGCACTAGACAGTCATCCCGTTCTTCCAGAGTGTCCAGAGGGCGCGACTTATGTTCCTCCTCAATTTCAGGCTCAAATAATTACCTGGGGGCACACGTATCTGTGAGATGGCCACCCTGGAGTGCTTCGTACTATTCAAATAATCTCTCGTAAGTATTGGTGGGAGATCTTACAGGCTGTAGTGCAGGAGTATGTACACCCATGTTCTACCTGTGCTGCCTGTAAGACCCCTTGGGAGTTTCCCGCTGGTAAGCTTTGCCCGCTACAAGTACCGGAGAGACCGTGGACTAACATCGCACTCGACTTCAATTTACATCGGCGGTGTGGAAGGCGTTTTGTGAGAAACTGGGTGCGTCCATTAGTCTTACTTCTGGTTTTCACCCCCAGACCAACGGTGATTGTGAGTGCTCACTCCAGGAGCTGAACAAATTTCTACGGCATTATGCCCAGCGCAATCCATCTGATTGGTCCCATTATCTCCCATCGGCCGAGACTGCCCAAAATTCACTGCAACACTCTTCGACCAGCATCACCTTCTTTCAATGTATCTTGCGGTACCAACCACCCTTTGCCACATGGGATAGATCGGATCTCTGAGGCACCAGCAGTCGATGCTTGGTTCCGGCGAAGCGAGGAACTATGGACTCGGGTTCACCGGCATGCCAGTGCTCCCTTCTCAAAACCTTTGTACCAGGTCTCTTGGAATCTTGTACCAGGCCTCCTGGGGGGAGTCCAGCAGGGAGCCTACTGATGGTGACGAGTCCAATATTTACTCGGTTTCCTCCCTGTTGGACTCTCGTCATCACAGAGGTCAAATTCAGTATCTGGTTGACAGGGAGTGGTTTGGTCCTGAAGAGACGAGCTGGGTTGCTGTGAAGGATGTTCTGGACAAGGATCTCGGCAGGGCCCCCCCGTTGTCGCACATTTTTCTGGACCGGGAAATGTCACACACATGCACACTGCCACTAATCCACCTAATTTGGGTAATTCCACACCCCGCTAATCTTCCCCTGAGTATTAGGTGCAGCTGCGTCTCATTCCCCAGGCTATCTGCTGCCTATTTAAACTGGTTCCTCTCTGCTTCTGGCTCAGAGGTTTTTGGTTTTGTTTGAAGGAGGTTCGTGACTGGTTTCACGTGTACAGTCTATGTCGCTGTTCACTGTTCCACCAGAACTCTTTCTAAAGAGGACTCGTCAGCTCTACCCGTCATTTGCTGATCTACTCGGCTCTCAAGCTCAAGCCGCCACCCAGGTGACGTCATTCCTCACGGTTCATCTAAGTTGTTGTTTGTATGGCTCTACCGAAGTTATTAAAGAACTTTATTTACTCTCACGCTCCTCTCTTCACTCCCTTCAGGTGTTGATCCAATTAGCATTTCTATTTTGTTTCCACTTTCTCAGTAATACTCCCTTCCAGCCTCAGATTGGACCATCTTCTGAGCAGATCCGATGTGCTGGCTCTGCACCACCCTTAGGATGGCAGCACATATAAAGAGCTGAATGTGAAACACGGTGCATGCAAAAAATTATAAGACTTGCTGCTGGACTTCCTATGGAAATGTACCAGCTGGTTGTTAGGACCTTTAGTCCTCACAGAAAGCCACTTCTCTCTGCAGCTAAACAGTTTAAACAGAATGTTATGTTCCCCTGGTTTAGTGATCCTTAAGTGAGTTTGCTCACTGACCTGATGATGACTATGCTGTTAGCATGTTTGATAAATCACATTTATAAAATGGGTAGTTCAGTTTTTTAAATCTGATTGGCTAAGCCATTTGTCCAGCCATAACATGGACAGTAACGAACATCTCTAAATTTAAATACTCATTGGCTTTCTTTAGCCCTGCCCATATGTGTTCTCCATAAATCCCCCACTAAGGCTCGGTTTCTTCCCTAAAAAACGTTAAAGGGAGATTTTTCTGGCCTCTGTCGCTTCGGCTTGCACTTTGGGGGTTCCGGCTCGGAAATCTGTACAATAACGTTAAATACATAAGCTTTTCTTGCATGTGTCAAATTAGCTTTGTGTTAGTTTAAACTGCAGTCTGATGACATTTAAACTTACAGTGATTATGACTTTTACAGCAATTATTTAATTATGCCAGTTCATTCCATATTCTTCAGTGTGTTCAATTTACTAAGTAATTAATAACTGTTTATTAAAACATGTATTTTAGTGGTGTGTATAAGAAATCGTAAAAGCATGTGTGTAAATAAAGGCAGTGAGACTGAGGTGTAAATGTATTCACTGTAAATGATATAGAGACTTTTTAAGCCTTGTAACTCCATGTTCCCCTCACTGTGGGTGAATGTGGTCCCCCCCTCCCCCCATGTTCCAGTTCTTTCATGAACCAAACCTAAATAAGTCCAAATTCGTTTGATAAATGTGTTTAATTTCCAACAATCTGCTCTCCAGAGATTTCAGCTTATTTATATGTCCATGTTACAAACGTTCTAACTTCGTAAAATAAACTCTCGTATTATTTTGGCTCTCACTTCCCAGATGAATGACAGAATCTGAGCAGCGGCAACATCCGTCGAAACGTGTGACAGCTTGTATACTTCTGAGAGTCTGTGGGATTGTTGAGCTGAGGCCCTCCTTTGCTCCAGGGGAGCTGTATCAACCCTATGTTCTGACCGCAATCAATGTAAATGTCACCCATGGAAACGGGAGCGACAGGTAGACACCATCGACCAACAACTGTGTTTTTATTAATTTAAAATAATGTGTAAGTAAAGGCTGTGAAATCCTAAAAATTACCAGCAGTAACCCCATAAAACTGCAATATTATGTACAGTAGTAGGACTCACCACAAATTATTATCACCACAGATTATTCGTACAAAGTCCATCCCCTTTTTTTTTCTTTAAAATGTCTTTTTCTGGCCATTGAAGCTGATGCTGAAAGACCTGTAATGTTTTTATACGCAGTTTTAATTGGCTGAAAATATCCGCTCATCGAAAGTACTCTCCGGTCAGAGAGCATGTTTTCGCTGACAGAGCGCAGGCCTTTAGAAGGCTCTGATATTGAGAACTCAAATGTTTTGTTAAAACTACACATATTTATTACTACAGGAGCACAAAATTCATTCTGAAGGTGTAGGCAGAAAAATATAAAACGTGGAAACCAGTGATGCTGAAATGTAAATGGGTAATTGTGTAAGCGGCGTAACCTAGGAAAACACTATGAAAGGAAGTATACAGTGCGTTTGGAATCATTTAATAAGTATTTATGCACAAAATATAATTAACATCAATCTGATTCAGATATTTTTAGGCTTTCAGAACCACCCCACCCCCCCCCCCCCCCCCCCCCCCCCCCCATTACTGGAACTACAATAATGATGGTGAGTAATAATACAGAAATAGTTCTAAATTCATAGAGTGTCGTTTTCAGCTGAATAAAGGTTTGTTTTGCTGTAAACCAGTGTATAACAGTGTGTGTAACAGCAATAGTCAACCCATGAAAATCATCGCACAACCTTCCTGTCACCCTGAAATTATTCGACCTTCTGTATTAATTCTCTTTCAGCTGCAGAAACATAAATGTTGCCAAAGGCCTGCGGATCAGACATTATTATTCTGCTGCACCTGAAAAGTTGTTTAGCATTTTAATGGCTGCACTTGCAGTCGCATTAGTGGAGACTGTTGTGCGTAATGGAGACAGATCTCTCCATCCCCTAATCCTGGTGAATTACACATGGCATGTGTACGATAATGGCTTGAGATTTCTAATCTGCATGCTTGTCCTCCGCATACACATTCAGTTAAACTCGACTGATTATCAGATCTGTAATGGTGATGTGCTTTCGCACGCTGGATTTCAAATGATCCACTTAATAGCAGATTGGATTGCCGAATGTCACCGTGTAAAGAAATGCCAACAGGGAGCGGTTCCTGCCCCTTGCTAAACCAGATGATGCTGGATTCATTAGGTAGTAAGTTTTTATTGTTCCTCACACAGTGCCGGGTCTATAATGTCTATATTGCCCTATAAAATCTAAGTGCAGTTTCTAACAGAAGGTTAAAACAGAGACAAATGGCATTAATCTGTTGCATCAAATCTGACTTACCCAGATTTCCTAACAAAGCTAATCTAAACTTTGTAATTTTGAGAGATGTAAGGTGTGGGAAAGTTTTTAACTTAATTTGAACTAATGATATAGTTACTGAGCCTTACTACACTATCTTGTCCACTTACCAAGATAAATTACAAGTAATTTATTTATACAGCGCTTTTTACAATATGTTGTCACAAAGCATTCATACTGGCTGATGTTTTCGGCGCTATTGCATTTTGTAAGTTTTCTTACCATAGAGCTAGCATCAGGTGGAGTCTACAACCCACAGAAGTGGCTCAGGTACCGCAGCTTATTCAGGATGGCCCATCAATGCGAGCTGTGACAAGAAGGTTTGCTGGTTTGCTGTGTCTGTCAGCACAGTGTCTAGAACATGGAGCAAATACCAGGAGACAGGCTAGTACACCAGGTGAACTATCTATCCACTATCTACTATAGTGGAATTTTTATCTACTTTTCAAGTTCAAGTAATTTATTTATATAGTGATTTTTTTACACCTGTGTGTTGTCACAAAGCAGCTTTACAAAGTTCAAAGCCTAAACCCTCAAATAGCAACCTGAAGTAACAAGTGGCAAGAAAAAACTCCCTGTTATGATAAAAAAAAATTTGGGAACAAATCTTGGGAGGATCAAGTCTCAGTGGGTGACTCATCCTCCTTGAGTAGCCGGGCAGCATCACAGTGTAATGTACAGATTGTTTAGAGATCTCTCTATATGTGTCCATATTTAAGAATAGTAAAAAAAATATAAACTATATGAGTCTATTTGTTAAGAAGCGCACGGCGCTCCTTCCCTTTGCTTTTTCCTCGTTTAGTTAATTAACCTAATTTGTGTTTTGATTAGTTAATTAACTATCCCTTTTTGGTTATTGGTTACTTTTGTCATGTGACAGGGACCTTCTTATTATTTAGTCTTGCCCTTTCCGTCTCGTCCCTGTCGGTTATTTTCTATTATTTGTAGTGTGCGTTCGCGTGTCTTAGGTTTTCTCTGTGTCTGCGTGTTTCCGCGACACTTATGATTAAAAGTATCCTTCATTCACCCTCGTCTGGCAACCTGCTCCTTCCAGCGCGCCGCTGCGCGCTTCATGTTTGGCTTTGACATGCCGGGCGTAACACACTGAAGAATTCATTAATAAATAAAAAATGGATCAGCTGCCGAGTTGGGCTGCCAACATGTGCAGTAACCATACGTGCAGAGGAGCCCTAAAATTTAGAAGTGCTCCATTGAACAGACCCGGCAAATCACTGGCTTCATCAGCCATCAGCCACAACAGCGCCAACCACGTGAGTTAAACACCACGGAGCACTGACATTATGTTACAATGTGACATCACAGAGAGTCTGTATTATGTAAAATCATCTTTATCATCATTAGGAGACTAAACAATAGAGGCAGGAACCAAGTATGTGTTCGTAGTGATTAAATCAATTTGCATTTAAACTTACAGTGGAGAGTGAATAAGAAAATGTTCATATGTTCAAAAGACCCTGCAGTATTAATGTTTTAATAATAATATGCACTTTTTGGGAAACCTGTAAATGTACACTGTGGTGCAAGGGCATGATGGGCGTGGCCCGTAGACAGGAAGCTAGTTTTGGGAAGCAGTCGGGTGAATGGTTGCACCTGCCTAAGACAAATAACTCTAATGACCAGTCTCTCTCTCTCTCGACACAGTGAAAAGGAACCGGAAGAGAACATAGAGAGAGAAAAAGATCAAGGGAGAGAATCAGTTGACTCTGGTGTATAACGATATACTGTAAAAGCTGAGTATAAGTGGTGTTGTGTTTAATAACGGTAATAAAAGCCAATTCTCTGTGCCACGAGAAACTCTGCTTGGACCTTTGTGTCACAACAACATCTCCAATTATATTACAATATTCACATAATCAGATCTGTTTGTTAATTTGGTAACATGGGAGAAGCTGATAAGAGCTGAAGAGACCTGATGAATGAATGAGAGTGATCATCATGCCTCGTTTTGATGTGTCATTCTTCCTGCTCTTCTTATTTTACTGTCCCTTGGTACGTTTTTGTACTTTCTTCAAAATTCCTGCATCACATTGTCATGTTTTCTTTTTATTCCACCACTTTTCTCAATGAGAAGCAGCTTATCCTGATAGATCGTTTGCAGCTGCATATATAATGTGCAGAAATGGTGTGTCGTGTGCTTGGAGCCTTTTTTCGTAGAGGACATTGAGAATGTATTCTTATTTGGATTTATGATTACGGCTATTCTGTTTAGCTCTAGCTTGTGGTGGTCTCTAGCCTTAAATAAAATGTATGGTAGTGTTATTCTGCAAACTGAGAACAAAGATTGTTTGCCTCTCCTCCCTTCCTGATTAAAACGCATTCCCAGCTTTTTGACTGGTACAGATGCTGGAGCCCCATCTACGTCGAAAGCTGTTATTATTTGTGCTTATGTGCCAATTGGTGTTTTTTGTTGTTCCCAAACTGTGGAACGTGTCTGGGTGCTGGTTTTTTTTATCGCCCACTTTTCCTAATGTATTCCATTTTCGGATTTTTCTTCCTTGCAATTTTCCTCATGGAAAATTTTATTCTAATTCTGATAATGGCCTTTTTTATTTGTTTTGTTTGCTTAAATATTTTAGTGTATCCTGAAAAGGATAAATACATTAAACTCCTTTTTGATTCTTAATTTTTTTTTTACATTTCTGAATGAACTCTGTATTACAGTTGTAAAGAATGTTGTCCACTGCAATGTAGAGATGTGAGGAGGGGGCTGTTTCCATAGCAACTAAAAGACTAGACCTGACTCTGTGCACCAAGGATGCCAATCAGGAAAAAAAAAGAAAGGTAAAATAAAAATGGTGAAGGATGGACATCTTTTTTTCAGAACCTGCTGGGTTTAAAATTCCACTGTCACACACAGGGCCGCCTGAGCCACCGGGGCTCATGATGAACATCCTAAACAATTCTGTTCCCATCTTTTTATTTTACTTTTGGTATTATTAAATCTCTTTATACATATCATGTAAAAACATATCAATAATTAAATAAAAAACACCCTGAACATGTCACCAACAAGACACAAGGACACTCATTTATACATTCATCATTTGTATCCCATGGTTCATTAGGGCAAAAGGAGGTTGGGGCTCCGTCGTGTTTATCCAATAGTTTGGCGTGGAAAAAGAAGGGTGGGACTTCATCATGCGTATTCCATGGTTTGGGCGTAGAGATTTTTACACTAAACAAACAAACCACAGCCATCACAGAACAGAATGTGTAATTATTAAATAAAATAAATGTTAGATTTAAAAAACGTTTTGGTCTAAATAAGCTCCTCTGCATGGTTTTATGTCCGTTTAAATCAGTCTGAACAACAAGGTTTAAATTTATATTACATTTAATCATGGGAACCAGCGCATCACTGTCATCCACAAACCATTTAACCCATCATAAACTTTTATTACAAGGATATACTATAATATCATTACCATAATATAAATCGCTTGAGGTGTGTCATCTCTATAGCCATTTGTGTGCAAGAGTTAAGGGGATGACGTGAGGTGTTTGGTGTGTGTTATCTGGACAACGATTGGCGTCCCAATAGAATGAGAGTTTTTCATTTAAAAAATTTAAATGAAGATGGAATTAAATAAATTTATCTTGCAAAAAAGCTAATCAGTGAGTGACTGCAATAAACATTGCTGTAAACATGTCTGCCACCCAGGCGTAGAATGGGTAAGGCAGCTTGTTCTAATTAACCAGCTTCGACTGTCACTGCACTTCACAGACATTGCACAGCCACACGCACACTCAACGTAAAATCACTAATTTGACCCAGCTTCCACAATCAGGCCTCTACAGCAGATTTAGAACTCTGCAGCCCGACTCTGCAACCAGCCCAAGTGATTTCATGTCCCGCCATCCCTCTCTCTCTATTGGTTTTCTCTAGCTACTGCATTCAGTTCAAGGCATTGACTCTGACCTACAGGACAATCTCTGGATCTGCCTCCTCTTACCTTCAATCCATCTTTAAATACACTCCTACTCGCTCACTGTAGAGTCTTAAACTTACACCTTCTGTACCATGATTATGTACTATATATATTTGTACTTATGCAATCTGAGCAACTGTAACATCTGCTAGAGGTCAGTAATCTTTTGTTTTTTCAATACACTGTAAGTCAGCTGATACAGTTATGGTCTGTTATGAACTCGGTTTTAGAGTTTACAGAGGTCTTTAATAAGGACTTTGAGAGACACTGTTGTTGAATGAGACAGCCTGGCTGACAATTGCTGTTCCAGTGCATCCCAAAAGTAAGTCTGATTTAGTCTGATAAAGTCAGGGTTTTTTTTAGTCAAGTTTCACAACAATCGCACCAAACTATGGACCATCCTTTGTGCATAGAGGTGCAGTGGAACTGAAAAGGGATGTTTCCACAGTTTTCAAAGTGTGCTTGAACATGAGATCAATATATATATACTATGTGTGCTATTATTTTTATATTATCCTTAACTACTCATTAGAACCTGCTGGCTGTTTCACACCTTCTCAAAATAAACAGTTTGGTGTGAAAGCGTCTGAACCGATAGAGAAACGATGTTCTTACCTGATACCATCCGCAACCGATGCAGCAGCATAAAAAATAAACAGAAAGAGAGACATAATTAAAACTAAAGTCCAAGTGAATCTATAACATAAATATAAAAATAGCTCCAGAACCCGAACGAGACAAATATTTCTCCAGCCACAAACTTTTTAATGATGGCGTTTGGGAGAAACCACAGTTTACACATTATTATATTCTTAAGTGCGGAACTTTCTTATATTTTTGTACCATATCCACAAGATACCAACAAGTGATGGTGTTTAAATTCATTTTATCATGATTAGAACTTAAAGAATCCTCATGTCTTTCTTCTTCTCATGGGACTCTTAACTGAAATCGAGCTCTAAGGCCTTGTTCTAATGATTAATTACATTTTATTGTAATATCTTGAGGATAAATTCCTTATTTTCCCCTAAGGCAGGTTTTAAAAATGTCATTTTAAGTGTAAACTATGTATGTTTTGAACATTTTTAAGGGTCACTGTTTATAAATATGAAAAGATAAAACAGAATTGAGAAATTTGTGGTCTCTCCTTTGGGGAAATGGTAGTAAAATATCACCGTCTGACCCCTCAATCTTGCCTCACACGTCATGAAACAGAAAAAAAAAAACGTAAAAATAAAAAGAAAGACATTTGGACCTGACTCTGTAGATATCATATGGATCTCCTCCGTTCTTTGATGCTGTGTGCTTTAGATAATATATTTCTTACAGTGTCTCAATAAAAAAAAAGTTTAAATTTACGCATATATCTATTTTGATCTAGTTTTTTATACATACAATAAATGTTTGTGAGGACCACAATGTAAAATATGTGGGGATGAACAACGAGGGAATTCTGGTCAGAACATTTGTTGTTAAAAAGAGATTAGTATGACAGGGGCATGTCAGACGGAGGTAGCAGTGGGAATGCCAGGCATGACCTGCTCTTTGCCACCCCTCAGAGGCTTACTTGATGTTGTTTGATTTCTATTCTTCAGAATTTGCAGGTAAATGTCAGTATTTCCACTTAAGATTCACTTCTCACTATTTCACCCTCTCTCATTTCATTTGTCTTCCAATTTATTCATATATACGTCCCATGAGTCTGACATTCTCTTACTGCATCGCATCCTTCCATCACCGCTCATGGAGGGTTTTAAATATGGAGTAGTTTCAATACAACACAAATCTATATAAAACAAGAGTGATAGAGATAGAGAGACTGACCCACACGGCTTTAAATCAACATCTCTGCCTGTATAGCAGCTGTAATTAATTCAACAAATTAATTACTTGTTTCACTTAAAGGGGGCAATTTGAAGAGTCCCAACAGATTCAAACTCATTTTAGCGGCAGCTGGAGAGATGTTTGCAGATTAAATTGGAAATATTAATACTTCCAATCAGAGTTCAAACAAAGAAATTTAGACATATCCATATGTATTTTTTTTTTTTTTTGCAAATTGGTAATTTGCAAAGGCTGAAATGTGTTACGTGCATGTGTTCGTGTGTATGTGTGTGTATGTTATCAATGTGTAAATGTTATCCAGTGTGTTTTCCATCACTGAGTGCATCTGAGCTGACTGAGATATTGGTGTTGGGTCTTTGTTGGGATCCAATATTTTATTTACATGAGAGCCTTTGGTAACACATCAATCTGGTATTCATAATGCATTATAAGTTTATTTAAAAAGCTGCATAAAGTATTCATAACACTTTATGACATGTGTCATAAGCCCTTGTTAATGTACATAGATATTCAAAATCATTGTCATTAATTGTTATCACAATTTGACGTAAGGCTTTGTAACCCAAAGTGACATAATGCATTATAATCTGAACGTATTTAAACTTTTGACTCTTGATGTTTCGACATTCTGACTTCAAACAAGATGATAACACTTTACTTAAAGTCTGTAAAGACTTTTATAAGAGTTCATTAATGACAACATCACTTTATGCCTGTAATGAGAGCTTATAAGTTTTTATAAACAGTTATGATCACTTATAAAGTCATATTCAAAAAAAAAAAAAAAAAAAAAAAACACTCAGTAAAGTCATACGGCATATCACTGGTCCTTATAAGAAGTTAATGAACAGCTAAAATATGTCATTTATAATGCATTATGTGATTTTGTGTTATAAAGCTTGTTTTTGTAACATTTTATGAGTGTGGTTATGTATATCTACGGACAGTTAGAAAGGCTTATGACAAATATTATAATGCATTATGATTACTGGTTTTATGTAAAGCGCTACAGGGTTTTTTTCTGCCTCTGTTATTTCAATTTGTTCTTTGGGGGTGTCACTGTAGAGCTGATCTAAAACAATTCACTTTTATTAAAAGTACTGTATTAAAGCTATAAAGCTATGGAGTACCGTTACACCTCTTTCAACCTTGAGTGTCATAACTTTTATAAAAAAAATTACAAACATACTATAGTAAAAAACACGATTTGATTCATAAAGGAATTTACTAAAAGCAACATCATTACTAATCTGCCATTCAGCGACGTAATCTAGTCCGTTTTTTAAAATGAACACTGATTGCTGAGTAACAGGATTTCCGGCTTCTCTAGCAATCAAACACTAAATAATTGGCAATCTAGAGCATGCTTTCAGAGGTGTGTATTATTGCCAATTATGTCACAGCTGGACAAATCTGATTTAAGGACTGGAACTAACCCTTTTATAATGTAGTAATATAATCTATATAAATAAAAATCTAAATTTTTGTTCAGAATCTTAAATCTCGAACGTTTCATTCGAATATGCACATGTTTTTATATACTTTATTTTAATTTTTGATTTATTTATTTAGTGTGTAAATAATATAAGGTGCTTAGTGTGTCATCTTTTTAGTGATTGGCGCATAGATAGAAGGGGATAGGGGGGAAAGAAGTGGGGCGCCTGACGTATCACGAATGGCATGTGGGTAAAGTGAAGGGAAAGATGCGAGGCACTTGGTGTATAACGATTTGTGTGTGGCTTTGGGTGGAGGGAAAGAATCGAGGCACTTGGCGAATAGCGATTGGCATGTGGGTAGAGTGGAGGGGAAGATGCGAGGCGCTTTGCGTATAATGATTGGCATGCGGGTAGAGTGGAGAAAAAAATGCAAGGCACTTGGCATATAGCAAATGGCACAGGGGTAGAGTGGAGGAAAGACGCTGGGTGCTTGGCATATAACGATTGGCATGCAGGTAGAATAGAGAGGAAGATGTGAGGCGCTTGGCATCTAGCGATTTCCGCGTGGGTTTGGGTGGAGTGATTGCCGTAGAGCGATTGGCGGACGGGTAGAGTGGAGGGGAAGATGTGAGGCACTTGACATAACTATTGGCATGAAGGTAGATTGGACATGAAGACGCGAAGAACTTGGTGCATAGTGATTGACGCACTGAGCGATTATTGTGAATCTGTAAGGCATGCTGGAGTTGCAACATTCACTGGGTTTGGTTTTCTGTCTTGTTCTGTCTGATGTGGTTGATGTTCTGGTTTTCTGGAACCTTTCACTGTGTAATTCTCTGAAATCTGGATGGAAAACGTCAATAAACATTCTGACGAATGTCAAATACTGCCGCCAAATCAAAATCATACACAATGGAAACACACAATAGAGGAAAGAGATCCAGTGAGAAAAATTCTTCACCTGGAGCCAAAATAGAACTGAAGTCCCTGGACAGATGTATTAAGTGCGTACTAACAGTGATGGCGTTTCCTGTTTAAGTCCTTCAGAATCTTGAGTTGTTTTTGAACACTGTTCATCCTCTCTGCATCCCATGTTAACAACGACTCTTGAATACCATCCCATCATGCCGCCCGTGTGGTTACGTTGGAAACTCCATCATTCTTTCAATTCTTTTGTCACCCTCTTTGCAGGTGGTTGAGGATCAGCTGCCCTTGCTCTCCCTCGTCCTCTGGCACTCCATAAATCACGGCTGGATTTACTCAGCACCATTAAAAATATATGTGCTTCAGATTCCATATCACAACAGAATGTCTCCTTCACCAAGAGGGATGTATAAGGTGATGAAATACGACGGCCTTTCCATGCTTTTCCCCATAAATCATTTAGTATTCAGTATTTGGATGGCGTGGCGAAGCCATAATGGAGTTAAGGGAGGTGCTTGAGTCCTGTGTTGTGAAACTTATTTTACTAGAGGCTTTTATATTTAGGTAAGTATATAAATATAAAATGTAATTTAGAAAGGATTCTGATTTGCTTTAGTTAACTGAGCCTGTCGTCTTAGGTTTTATTTTTATTTTCAGGACAAAATGCTTATGACAAATGTTATAAAGCATTAGGAATACTTTACAAATCTTTATGAATACGCATATAATGCATTATGAATATTGGATTCATAGAAAGTGTTACCCGAACTTTGATTCTTTGGGTGTTTATACATTTTCACTTAAAACAAGATTATTACACTTGACTTAAAAGTGTGTAATGAGAGCTTATAAGATTTATTTAACAATTATGAGTGCTTATAAAGTCATTTTCAGGAAAAGCACACGTTAAACACAAATGTTATTAGGCTTTGGGTCGCTGTGTGTTATAAAGCCTTATACCATGTTCTTATAACAGTTTATGAATGTGGTTATGTACATCCATGGACATTAACATAGGCTTATGACAAGTGTTATAAAGCATAATGATCACTTTATAAATGTGTTAATGATGCATGTATTGAATTTTCATGTGGAAAAAGTGTCTCACCCGCCTCCTTATTAAATCCCAAAATGTGACATCTGAACCAAACACAAACTGAATGCGTAATGAAACCTGAATTTCTTTCCTATTTCACATGTGTTTTTTTCAACACATTTTAGACGTAAAAGACGTGTAAAGAGTTCCGTCTGATTTTCATTGAAAGTAATATATTAATCTCGGGACCGAATGCTGCAGGCGAGCGACTTGCCATCTGAACTATCGAAGAAAATGAAATAATAAAAAGTGATCAAATGAAGTGACTTAGTGTTTTTTCATGTCACTGCAATAAGAAACCTCTCTATTCCTTCCATGAAATGCCAAAAGGCAAAATACTTTCCTGTTCTTTAAATAAAAAATGATCTATTTGGGTTCTTCATCATCCGCGGAGAGTTCCTCTGTGGCGGCGGCCTCTTTTAGCAGCGGAGCCATTTCAGCAATTTTTGAATTTTATATTGTTGTGGCATGAAATTGGTCAGTTGAACTTAGATGGAAACCTTGAAGGCTTATCATTAATAAATCATTTTATTTATTACTAGTTTGGGTCATTTGTTATTGAACATTCTAAAATAAATAAAAAATTTGGAGATTGTGTTTATATAATTTGAAGCCATTGTTTTTAAAGGTCTTGTGGAAAAAAAGGTCATCACTACATTAACAGATTAAGACTTGTACTTTAAAGAAGTATTGTATTTAACTATACATTGTACCTACATTATGTAGATAAAGTAATCTGGACTCAATTATTGCATCTTATCTTATTATTTTCTGTTTAATGCTATATTAGGGTTGTGGCGGCAGTGGGAAGGGGGTTCATCCAGGGGAAAACGTTTCGGGTGCTGAGCAGACACACAGAGGGGACACACACACACACACACACACACACACACACATTATACAGGGGCAATTCAGAGCAGCCAATTCACCTTAAATCCATGTTTTTAGACAGTCAGAGGAAACCGGAGAACCTGGAGAAATTCCACGTAGACACAGACAGAACATGGAAACTTCACCCAGATCAGGATTCAAACGTGGCTCCCCAATGGTAAGAGCCGGACTTGCAAACCACTACACCACCCTGCACCACCCACCTATCCCGTGCTTCTAACAATGTGGGAAGTTTGGGGAAGGTCCTTTGCTGATTCCAGTATATAAATCAAGGATCAGTGGAGTTTAATGAAGAATAACTTGACTACACACCGCCTGCACACCGACTTCAACCACCTCCAAAATTTCTGTTATATTATAATAGACACTGCAAACCAGGTCTATAATCCAACATCGGTGACTGACCTCACATAAAAATTCTCAGATTCTGTAGGAAAGTCTTCCCAGAAGAGTAAAAGCTGATATCGCAGCAAAAGGGATACAAACTCAGAATAGGAAGTAATTAATTTCTTCTGAGGCTGACACACTGTGAGCGATTGCTCAACAAGACAATGAGAAATGCTTGACATAATGAAGGTCTGGACATGGCAGATGTTAATTACTTTTGAAGCATGTGGGAATGAGGCTGGACTTGAGGCTGGACTGCTAATCAAACAGCTATGTTCTTTGAGTTCCTCCATTCAAGTTCATCACTCACACAACAACAATCTCAAGGACTTTGAACCTTCTGAGAGCCGTAACCACATGAAAGTTAATTACAGATCTACTGACAAGAGATGGTGAGATTTTGTGTTCCTTCAAACGGGGTAGGTTTGCGCAAACAAGCAAAGCATGTGGGCCTCAGCTTGGGACTGGAATGTAATGGCCACACTGCCTGACTGAGAATTTACCATGACATCACATTGGCTTTGAGAGAGCGAGCGAGAGGGAGAGGGTGAGGGAGATCTGTGACGACTGCTGATTGGTGGCGTTTCATTGTGAGGGTCTAGTAATGAGTGTGTAATCAGATCTAATTACAGCGCTCACTTCGGTTAAGGTCATCATGCTTGAAGCAGAGCCTCATGGCAGAGATAAGCAAACCAGCAAACGAGCTGAACCACCGCTGGAAAAGAGAGCCAGCAGGTCCTCCATGAATTTTGATTCCCGGCAGCCAATGACATACAAAATAATCCGTTTCCTAGTTATGCCGCCACTGCACAAGGAAAACCTGCTGTGTGCTCAAGCCCATCAGCTACGGATGAAACGAACGGGAAGAGGAGAGATATTACAGCGGCTGTGTGTGATACAGCAATTTCCGTTAAAGGAGGCCAATCTGTCTACCTTACACTCATTCCTATAAATGTTTCACACTGGTCCTGCCTTTCATCAGCTGAGCTCCATGTGAAGTTTTCTATTGCTTATCGTCTGATGGACCAAATAAAACATCTACCGCACTGATGGAGATCAGAAGGACACTTTAAATAATTGATAAATGCATCAAAGCATCAGCATGCAAATCCTTTCAGAATATAAAAAAGCAGGCAGTTTTTAGAGTATCTAAGGCTTGTTTCTGGTATTTACCTACCAACAGAGGTTAAAAAACAAAAACAAAACAAAAGAGATTAAGCTACGAATCTCCAGTCAATCAAAAGCCTTTTTACTGTCAGACAGACAAGATCTCAGGACTTCAAAGACTCCCGCAGATGCAGATCACTCTGACTTCTCCGTTATGCTCTGCTCCGATTCAACACGCAAACAGAATACAGACAAAACAGATACAGGATGTTATTCCAGTCACGAGGACATGGATTAGTTATGCAGATTATATACATGAGCCTTCATTTTAGTCTTTTGGGCAAAACTGAGATCAGTGAAGATCTTCAGCTAAGATCATAAGCGCCGGTGCTTCTCTTAGTACACAAATCAGCAAGTTATGAGTCACCCTTCTATAAACCAATACTCCTCGATAAGATGATATTACAGTGGCTAATCCCAGATCAAGAGCAATTCAAAATACTTTATACAAACACTGACACTATCAACAGAAAAAAGCAGGACAGTTTATTTACAGTTAATGCACCCCTATACCTATCAACCTCAAAGCCCACGCTGACTCATCACTAGTTCTCTCACTTCCCAAGTACCTTCAAGCCTGAAATTTGGCATCATAATTACCAATCATGTCCTTGGAAAAAACTAAGTACTTCTTACTTTTCTAAATTCAATGGTCCGTTCCATATCGCTATCGAAAAAAAGATCCGCCAGTGTCACATCGGGGTCTTCCAAAGTACCTACAAGACTGAAACCTTAAGCCGTGATTCCCTAGCATGTCCTTGAAAAAAACGTATTTTTTCTTGATCCCTACATACAATTGTTCATTTGGTATCGCCATTGGACGCAACACCTTTGATGGATTAAAGTCTTGGCAAGTACCTATAAAGCTGGATCTTGGCTCAGTCATTTCTTATCGTGTACTTGGAAAACCTACAGATAAATTCACGTAAGAACGCAATGCGTGGACACCGTAGTCACATCTTTATATTTATTGCACATATTTATTTCAGATTTCTAATTGTTACAAACCTCACTCTATAATAATTCATTTGAAATATATAATCTCCGAAGTCATTACCCATTTAAAAACATCTGCTTTTCAACTCTCACATCATAACCAAGCTCTAAACCATAGTGCAACACAGGTATTCCGCTAGTACTTTATATACTGTATGTGTGTGTATTGGTGTGTGTGACCAACGATGCACTACGATGCCATTACAGATGCTAGTTTTTGCACTTTGTTTAAAAGGTCTTTTATGTATATGACAGAGAATTTGACGTTTTAATTAAAACCAGCTCAAATAATCATCTGACCCCATCGGTCTCAAGAACCATTACTTTAAAACATGCTATTTTGTAATATTATTCTTAAATTCTATATTTAGTTAAAAATATAAAATACATATTAAGGATTTTTCAAAATAATAATGGCAAACCTCATCTCATTAGCTTCTTCTTACTCCTATACTAAGCTCCTGGGGGCAGGGGAGTATTAGGAGGAAACATTTCAGCCAATGGGCAAATAAATCCAAGACAGGGTACCAATGCATTACTGGTCACTCACTCACTTACTCACTCACTCACTCACTCACTCACTCACTCACTCACTCACTCACTCACTCACAAACGCGCACACACACAGACGCACATACATACGCTATATGGGGACAATTAAAGGCAGTGAATTTCACCTTAAATCCATGTTTTTGGACTGTGGGGGAAACCAGAAAACCAGAAGAAAACCCCCACATAGAGAACATGCAAACCACCCAAATTCAAATGGGATTCAAGATTCAAACCTGAATCCCCAGCGCTAAAAGGTCGGCATCTTAACTGCTATGGCACTGTACTGCCCAATAATACAAAACATTAAACATACTTCCAGTTGTTCATTTGTTCATCTTTAATTTCAGTTGAATCTGTATGAATCACCAAACAGCCTGAACTGGTCTATATTTTATATATTTTAATATTTATGTATTTTTGTAGAAACCAGCATGAATTATTTTTAAACTGTTATAAATCATCATGCTTTTTGCGGAAATGTCTTCTTCTTTTACTTGCGCTTTGTTTTATAATCAGAATTTATTTAATATTTCAGGTTTTTGTGGCACCATCCTTCTCTGTGTTTCTGAGAGTTCCTGGCGATAACAGCTCGCCCGAGGCTGCAATTTCACATTACTTTTGTTTATTCTTGCTTTAGAAGAAGTTAAGTGGTGCATAAAACCCAAATACGAGCGAGTTCTGAACAGTTCCATTAAAAGTCTTTACATATTGGAAACCAGCTCCATGTTGTCTATCGTTTCAGGGATTTCTGATGTTTATGGCTCAACACACAGCAAAGGATCAGATGATGTGCTCTTGTGTTTTTATTGATTGATTTATTACAGTAGTCATTTCTTATAGAAAAAAATAAGATGGGTCACCAGACCTTAATAATCCATGCAGCTAAATGACAAACAGTGTAAACTCTGAAAACACTAAATGTCAGTCAGTCAGTCAGTCAGTGTACAACAAAGTGTAAAGCCAACGAAGCTAAACCAAGTATTATTTTGTTACTTTTATACCTAATCAGATATTTGTCTTGATTTTATTTGTTATTATATAGCATTTATTCAGCTTATTTTCCGCATTGCTTTACAAATTGCGGGGTTAGTCAACAGCATTTTTTAGCTACTATACTAATGCTAGCACTTACTGCTAACAGTACTTCATTTTTCTAATACCTGCATCTTTTAAAAAATTACAGCATTTAGATATGTACAGTGTATATACTAGCCAAGAGCGGTGTGTTTACTCCTCTCCTCTACCTGTGTGCCAATTGCTATACGTCAAGTGCCGCATGTCTTCCCCACTCCTCTACCTGTGCACCAATTACTGTACGCCTACTACTTGTTGTAAGGTGACAGATCTGCTGGATCAGACAGGTTCATTGATAATTGCTCACTTGGTACTTTTGGGACAAAATAAGGGAAAGTCTAAGGAAAAAGTCTATTAGTTGTATGACTGTACTCCCACTGAATGCATCATGCTGTGCTTTCAGATTCATGTGAGGGTCTGCAAATGTTCTTCACCTCTTCTCATCTCGCTAAAAACAGACAGGAGATTCCAGACACCCAAACAATCTGCCACATCTTTCTCAATAAGAAGAGAAAAGACACGAATATAAAATGAAAAGAGTAACATGCTCCCACTGCAAATTTGTAGGCACTTAGCTCTGCTACCACTATTCAGATTTCAGAACTAATCTACCTTTTGATATTTATGAATAATGATAGGTCAAATTTAGTAATAAAATATATATAAAGCCGTCCTGGACAATCGATTGTGATGCAACCTACAAGCAACACCGAAATACTTTACAGAAAAAAAATGAACAGTATTTGTATGATGAAGTCTCAGAATGATTCATTCTCTTTGCACTGATGCCAAGTTACTGGACCAGGTTCAAAGTATTAATTCAAGACATCAGCAGACATGTTCTTTGAAGTTTGCTATATTTTAGATGGGAATTCATCCTTTAAAGGCCTCTGTGCAGAGACTGAAGTGATGTTTAAATACATTAAGAGTTGAACTAAAGGTAAAAGTTCAGAACAAAAAAGCACAAAAATTGTACTAAAAAAAGGACATAAGACTTATCTGCAGAACAGCTCTGTCCGTGGTCCTGATTCTTAGAAAACAGACTGAATGGGACTAAGCATGTAGAGCAGGGGTCACCAACATTGTGCCTGCGGGCACCAGGTTGCTGTGAGGACCGCATGAGTAGCCCAAGAGTCTGTTCTAAAAATAGCTTACCATATCGACACCTACCGGTGAGCTGCAATGCAACACAATGCTGAAAGAAATTGCAGAATGCGTTAAGTGAGCTACCATGCTAATTACCCACCGGGCAGAGGACTACAGGTGGAAAACCCCCTGCAAATGAAAGGTTTGTGCAAACAGCAGACTTTTTTCACAAGATCTGTAAAAAAAAACTCAGATGGTAATAAAGGTCCTGTTGGGGGTCGCTGTAAGCTGAATAAGGTATTGATCAGTTTCCAACCTTGTTGATAATTATTGTGTGAAATCATCAACATGATTTGTGTCTTTACAGAGATCTATATAATGAATTATTAATAACATATAATTAAAGGTATCTTGAGCAAATGTGTTATTTCTGAAGTGTGTATCATTGATGAAAGGAGGTTTTACTCCCATGGTTCACAGTAGGTATGGTGTTCTTGGGATGCAACTCAACCTTTGCACACTGTTGGCATTTTAATTAATTATATTAGTTAACCATTATAGGCGCACCTGATAACCATTTCTTGAAGCTCATTGAGAGAATGCCAAGAGTGTGCATAACAGTAATCAGAGCAAAGGGTGGCTATTTTGAAGACTCTAGACATGTTTTTTATTGTCAAGTACATTGTCCTCATGTGTTCATTCATAGTTTTTATGCCTTAAGTGAGAATTTACAATGTAAATAGTGAGGAAAACACACACACACACACACACACACACACACACACACACACACACACACACACACACACACACACACACACACA